>JAQRGA010001940.1:0-12675 GCA_029237695.1 Conchocele bisecta
AGGATTTATGTACTTGATTCCATACAGTACGTACTTCTACATGTATTCCAATCAAGTGACGAGTTTAATTAAATTCTTTCAATTAGTGTACATAATTGAAAATTAGTGTACATAATTGAACAATATTCCTATAAGAAACACAGTATTCTCATTTAAAAAACTGCTCTCTGGTACAGTAATTATTGAAGAATGAAGGGAACAGGTGGTTGTTTTTTTTAGGTCAATGGATCGGTGGAGCGTGTGACCGAGTGATCTAGAGCGATATGATCCGTCACATAATACCGAAAGGGGGCTTAAAGAAAGAGAGAAAGGATCGCAACAATTCATACAGTTCATACAGTGTTCGAGACTGGATATAAGCATTTTGCTTACATAAACTTCGTCAGAGTCTTCGCTCCTGTTTGTAGTGTTTTCCCTTAATTTTGTTTGCATCATTGTGCAGGATCATATTTTATTCATAAGTACATGTACATACAAGCAAATACAATACAAAATTTCCGGTAATCAGCCGGTACCAATTTGCAGCTGGACTAAAGCAGTGTGGACAAAGTGTATTGCTCAAATGCAAAACGCACGCCTCATGTGACGCTCGAACCCACTACTGTAAGATTAGCAGTCTGACGCCCAGACCGCTCAACCTATATAGCATTCTGGAAGTCTACGTGATGCAAACAGGTCACATGACACAAATTCGCCCATCGTAAGTTGTGGGGTAACCTGATGAATTTTCATCTATGATACATCATTTTCAGAACAGAAACTATTGTTGTTAGAATAATGTAAATACTAAGCACACACACGAATAGTAGTATTGTCACTGCTCAAAACTTAGTATAGGAGATTTAATTAGCATTTCTCTAATTTACCTGTAATTGAGAGAGAGTATCCAGTAGTAGATAAATAGTGCCTATATCCATTCTCTTTGGTAGTGCCTGGAATCTCATGAGACTGTCATTAATTATAAGGTGGTGCAAACTCCTCATATTGTAGCTGTGAGGTCGATAACCTCAAAGCTATACAAAAGTTGAGGAAGTATGTAGGTTCTATAATTACCATATATTTTGTAGGATATTTTTGAGTTGGGACCGGTGCTATGATGGACTTCACTCTTTATTAGTCTGTAGAATGTGCGTCTCGCCAGTCCCACAAAGATTCATCAGATGACGTTGGTGCTCCTGAAAGGAGGTCAATACAACAAGAAGTTTATATGCCACATTCGTGGCAAGACAAGTTGATATTTACAACCATTGAGGTAGACAAACAGCAGTTAAATGACTATTTTACAATTGCTATTCACAATTGCATTTTCAGACAAACGCTCTTTTCGCAGTATGACTAAAGTGCGCATTGGAGATTTTTGGCGCATTGGGCGCATTGGAGATTTCGCTGTGCAATGGAGTTTTATATGTTATGTATCTTCTAAATTATAGCATAAAATTAATTTTGTTCTTGTTGTATATAATATACTGTTACATATATATATAATATATGTATATTTACGTCAAGGTGAATGCGCATGTGTAAAGTTGATTTTGTATCAATATTAGATATTGGAGATTTATATGTTATATATCTTCTTAATAAAAGCATACAATTATTTTTGTTCTTGTTGTATATATAATATACTGTTACATATATATAATATATATATATTTACGTCAAGGTGAATGTGCATGTGTAAAGTTGATTATCTATAATATATGTTTAAGTCAAGGTGAATGCGCATGTATAAAGTTGATTATCTATAATATATGTTTAAGTCAAGGTGAATGCGCATGTGTAAAGTGGATTTTGTATCAATATTAGAAAAATACCTATTTCTGGTGAATTTAGATATACTTATGGCCAATGGTTAACATTTGTAATAAATTAGTCAAGTTATCAACATAATTAGCAAATAGTTATTAAATGGAATATTGTATTACGCTAAAACATTCACAAAACTATTAATAATTTTATATTTAAACTACTATGTAGCTGTGACTGGAAAAATGGGGCTACAAGAGTATACTATTTGATCTAGCGAGACTGATAAAAACACAAAAAGCCCCATTTCTCCATTAATACTGTCACGGTATGGATCTAGTAACTCAGGAGAGAGAATATGTATCTGTGCCCGGTTAGCTCAGTCGGTAGAGTGACCGCCTTGTAAGCGGGAGGTGCCGGGTTTGAGTCCTGGGTCGGGCGCATATTTTCTATTCCTGTTACATTTGGCGCCCACTGGGGGACCATGACTGACATATACTCCGAGATTGTCCCACAGATAATCACTGTACCCAATAAATATGTAATTCGAGGCGGGGGAGTATGTCACGGTACGGATCTAGTAACTGAAGAGAGAGAATATGTATCTGTGCCGGTTAGCTCAGTCAGTAGAGCGACCGCCTTGTAAGCGGGAGGTGCCGGGTTCGAGTCCTGGATCGGGTGCAATTTTCTCTTCCTGTTACAATACTATAATAATTTATTCTCTTTTTTAGAAGACATATAACATATAAAACTCCAATGAGCCCCGAAATCTCCAATGCGGCGCAGCTTTATTATATTTTCGGTAGGGTTTTCTAATGTTGATGCAAACTATATGTTACACGTGCGCATTTACCTTTACTTAAATATATATTATACATATGTAACAGTATATTATATACAAGAAGAAAACATATATTTAATGCTTTTATTAAGAAGATATATTACATATAAAAACTCCAAATGCGCCCCGAAATCTCCAATGTGCAGCAACCATATTATATTTTCGGTAGGTATTTTTCTAATATTGATATAAAATCCACTTTAGTCATGCGTATTCACCTTGACTTAAATATATATTATAGATATGTAACAGTATATTATATATAAGTATAAACAAATAAATTTAATGTTTTTATTAAGAAGATAATTATATAACATATATAATAAAACTCCAATGCGCCACGAAATCTCCAATGCGCCCAATGCGCCAAAAGAAAATCTCCAATGCGCACTTTAGTCATGCCTCCCCCTTTTCGTATTTTAGTCATACAGGAACGAAACCTCCCGGCACCTTAGGAGTAATCACTCGAGTATACCAACTTTTTACTGAAATCAAACTAGTCGACGATAGTTTCGGAGTACCTCGGAGTGTTTATTTCCGGTCGTACGGATTACTCGGCTTTATTCATTCAGTTTGCCTTCGTCAACAATGAACCAATGATGATTATTGCGAACTGTATATTCCGCATAAATCGGTGTATTACAAGCATTTTACTATGTAAGTTCAACATAATTACACAGAAATAGATACTTTAATATTTTATTAAGCATTTACTATTCATAAATTTAGATAATATTTTTATTTTATGAGGTTCCAAGTCATTCCGACGCTGTTCGTCCCGAAATCGGCCTGTAAATTATGACCTGTGCGGCATGTGCATGGTGGCACGAACTATCAGAACATATCTCAAATATGTCCAACTATAGCTAAATAAATGTGCCCTGATTATTATATTCACTCAGTTAATAAATAAGTTGCCTATTATATTCACTCAGTTAATAAATAAGTTAAAGCATTTTAATAAAATTATTGTCTGGAATCCTGTTGTGTAGCAGTTTAAGACGCAGGTAACATCGCAACACTAAATATTACCCAACCCACTTGAACCCACATTAAAGATTTACAATGTGAATGCATGCGTATTGACTTGAACGTTGAATACAATGAACTTATTTTAGTGGCCATGTGGTTTAAGCAGGTCATGAATGACATGATTTCAAGTCAAGTTGAATTTAGCTTAGATAATCTTGGCTATGCGGATAAGACATTTACTACTTCATCTGTCTTGTATGCTTTCTGTATCCTAGCTGAGACACCTACTGTGTTTTTATTTTGTCACAATAACAGCTTATTCTTTCTCCCGTTATTCTTTCTCCCGTTATTCTTTCTCCCGAAGCACTTGTAAAAAAGTATGTTTTATACGGGTAAGTAAAAAATAACTCGAAAATAGACAACTGGTGACCCCAGGACCTCTATTGCGACCCCTTAAGGGGAATGTGACGGCATGAACGCCCGTCTATGTTATCTAGTATATATGTCTCAATAACAGGAACACACTATTGAGTGGGGCACTTCTCCCGAAGCACTTGTAAAAAAGTATGTTTTATCCGGGTATGACATAAATAACGCGAAAATGGGCAACTGGTGACACCAGGATCCCCATATGGACCCCTTAAGGGGAATGTGACGGCACAAACTCCTGTCTATGTTGTCTAGTATACATGTCCCAACAACAGGAACACACGATTGAGTGGGGCACTTCTCCAGAAGCACTTGTAAAAAATATATTTATCAGGGTATGACAAAAATAACTCGAAAATGGCCAACTGGTGACCCCTTATTAAGCAACCACTTAGAATGTGACATGACTATTGAACACTTAGGGGGAATGTGACGGCATGAACCCCGTCTAAGTTGTCTAGTATATATGTCTCAACAATAGGAACACACGATTGAGTGGGGCACTTCTCCCGAAGCACTTGTAAACAAATATGTGTATCCGGGTATGACAAAAATAACTCGAAAATGGCCAACTGGTGACCCCAGGACCCCTATTGCGACCCCTTAAGGGGAATGTGACTGCACGAACGCCCGTCTATGTTGTCTAGTATACATGTATAAACAATAGGAACACACGATTCAGTGGGGCACTTCTCCCGAAGCACTTGTAAAAACGTATGTTTTATCCGGGTATGACAAAAATAACGCGAAAATGGCCAACTGGTGACCCCAGGACCCCTATTGCGAACCCTTAAGGGGAATGTGACGGCATGAACGCCCGTCTATGTTATCTAGTATATATGTCTCAACAATAGGAACACACGATTTAGTGGGGCACTTCTCCCGAAGCACTTGTAAAAACGTATGTTTTATCCGGGTATGATAAAAAAAATAACTCGAAAATGGCCAACTGGTGACCCCAGGACCCCTATTGCGACCCCTTAAAGGGAATGTGACGGCATGAAACCCCGTCTATGTTGTCCAGTATATATGTCTCAACAACAGGAACAAACGATTAAGTGGGGCACATCTCCCGAAGCACTTGTAAAAAATATATTTATCAGGGTATGACAAAAATAACTCGAAAATGGGCAACTGGTGACCACAGGACCTTCATTGCGACCTCTTAAGGTGAATGTGACGACATGAACGACCGTCTAAGTTGTCTAGTATATATGTCTGGATAATAGGAACACACGATTGAGTGGGGCACTTCTCCCGAAGTACTTGTAAAAAAGAATGTTTATATGGAAAAATAACTGGAAAATGGGCAACTGGTGACCTGAGGACCCCTATTGCGACCACTGGACCTTGGCTACATAGAGTACGTGACATTAAGGAAATCCCATTCTTTTGCAAAAGCAGCAAATTTCTGGTAGTCAATGACTATTGGAAATGTTTGTAGCAACACTTTGTCATAGGTGGCCGGGTACATAGTGTGATATCGACCTTGTACAACATGTCACACAGTGTTCCCGCGGGCTGTACTCCTCCCGTGTCGCAGACATATACAACATGTCACATAGTGTGCCCGCGGGCTGTACTCCTCCCGTGTCGCCGACCTATACAGCATGTCACATAGTGTGCCCGCGGGCTGTAGGCAGACCATACTTATCCCGTGTCCCCGTCATTTACAACATATACCGTAGTGTACCAACGTACCGTACTCCTCCCATATCGTACTCCTCCCATATCGCCGACATATACAATATATCACATAGAGTACCGACGTACCGTACCTCCCGTGTCGCGGACATGTACACATGTCCCATAGTGTACCGTGTACCGGCGGACCGCATCGATATGTACCACATGTCACATAGTGTACTGGCTGGCCAAGTCACATAGTGTACCGGCGGGCCAAGTCACACAGTGTACCGATGGGCCGCACTTCCCCCTCCACACCTGTGTCCCCGACCTATACAACATTACAACATGTCACATAGTGTACAGGCAGGCCATACTTATCCTGTATCCCCGTCATTTACAACATATAACGTAGTGTAAGAACGTACCGTACTCCTCCCGTATCGCCGATATATACACATAGAGTACATATATACACAATATATCACATAGAGTACCGACGTACTGTACCCCCACCCCCACCCCGTGTCGCGGACATATACAACATGGCACATAGTGTACCGGCGGACCGTACTCTTTCCGTGTTGCCGACATATACGACATGTCACTTAGTGTACCGGCGGGACGTACTCTTTCCGTGTTGCCGACATATACAACATGTCACATTAGCGTACCGGCGCGCCGTTCTCCTTCTGTGTCCCCGCCCTGTACACCATGTCACATAGTGTACCGGCGCGCCGTACTCCTTCCGTGTTGCCGACATATACAACGTGTCACCGTGTCTCTGACATACACAACATGTCACATAATGTACACTCAGTCGTCACCCCCCCACCCTTGTCCCCGTCATGTAAACACTATCACAGTGTACCAATGTACCGTACCCCTCCGTGTTCCTGACCTGTACATTATGAACAATAGTAATCTACCGGCAAACTTTAATCATTTTTTACAGACCCTTTATTAAAATGAACATAGTATTGGATTTAACAATGTTGTGTTTATCGGTTGTGTCAGGCCTTGTAGTGCAGCGGCTAGCATACTGGTATTCGTACTAGTAACCTGGGTTCGAGTCCCAGTGGGGCCCATTCTCGTTAAACAAGCATTGTTATTTTCTATTCTACTGCTAGACATATTGAATGGTGCTTTCTCTGCATCTGCCTTTGTATTGTGTTAGCCCGCTTCTGACGGAATGCAAAAACTATAACTTGTACCACAATAACCTACTGCGGTGTACATTAGAAACTGAAGTTATTGTTTATACTTTTAGCTAGCCATGATCTTTACCCATGTATTTTTTATGCTCAGTCGTTTCAACAAATTTAATTTCCTTCCAAGATAAACTTGGAGACTGTCTCAGATGATTTCTCAAATATCCAATATGTGTTTTTTCTCTACATGCACAGTAACTGACATTTTAAATCAAGCACATGAAGCCCTGTCTATGTTATATAATACATATATCTGAATAATAGGAAACACATGATTGAATGGGACGGTGTGATCAGGATCCCCATTGCGACATATTAAGGGGAATGTGAAGGCATGAGCCCTGTCTATATTGTCTAGTATAGTCATCTGAATAACAGGAACACATAACAGCACTTCTCCCGTAGCACCTGCAAAATATTGTTTTATGCGTGGTTGGCAAAAATAACACGAACATGGGCAACTTGTGACACATTGTGACCCCTTAAGGGAAATGTGACGGCATGAACCCTAGTCTATGCTGTCGAATATATATAGCTGAATAAGGAGAACATAAAAATCAGTGGTCACTTCTCCCGACGCGCATGTAACATATTATGTTTTATCCGGGTATGAAACAAATAACACGAACATGGGCAACTGGTGACCTGAGGACCCCATTGCGACACCTTAAGGGGAATGTGACGGCATGAACGCCCGTCTTTTTTGTCTAGTATATATCATTAACTGTGTGAGTATAACAAGAACAAGGATTGAGTGGGGCACGTCTCCTGAAGCACACACCGTCTATGTAAACACAATTCTTTACAAGTGCTTCGGGAGAAGTGCCCCACTAAACAGTGTGTTCCTATTATTCAGACATATAAAAACGACAATATAGACGGGGTTCATGCCGTCGCATTCCCCTTAAGGGGTCGCAGTGGGGTCCTCCTAGATCACCATTTGCCCCATTTTCGCGTTAATTGTTGTCATATCCGGATACAACATATTTTTCGGGAGACGTGCCCCACCACTCAACCGTGTGTTCTTGTTATTCAGACATATATACTGGACAACATAGACGGGGTTTCATGCTGTCACATTCCCCTTAAGGGGTCGCAATATGGGTCCTGGGGTCACAAGTTGCCCCTTTTCGGGTTATTTTTGTCATACCCGGATAAACATATTTTGTTTACAAGTGCTTCGGGAGAAGTGCCCCACTCAATCGTGTGTTCCTATTGTTGAGACATATATACTAGACAACATAGACGGGGGTTCATGCCGTCACATTCCCCTTAAGGGGTCGCAATAGGGGTCCTGTGGTCACCAGTTGCCCATTTTCGCGTTATTTTTGTCATAGTCGGATAAAACATACTTGTTTACAAGTGCTTCGGGAGAAGTGCCCCACTCAATCGTGTGTTCCTATTGTTGAGACATATATACTAGACAACATAGACGTGGGTTCATGCCGTCAGATTCCCCTTAAGGGGTCGCAATATGGGTCCTGGGGTCACCAGTTGGCTATTTTCGACTTATTTGTGTCATAGTCGGATAAAACATACTTTTTTACAAGTGCTTCGGGAGAAGTGCCCCACTTAATCGTGTGTTCCTATTGTTGAGAAATATATACTAGACAACATAGACGGGGGGTTCATGTCGTCACGTTCCCCTTAAGGGGTCGCAATATGGGTCCTGGGGTCACAAGTTGCCCCTTTTCGGGTTATTTTTGTCATACCCGGATAAACATATTTTGTTTACAAGTGCTTCGGGAGAAGTGCCCCACTCAATTGTGTTTTCCTATTATTCAGACGTATATACTAGACAACTTACACGGGGCTTCATGCCGTCACATTCCCCTTAAGGGGTCCATATGGGGATCCTGGGGTCACCAGTTGCCTATTTTCGCGTTATTTTTGTCATAGTCGGATAAAACATACTTTTTTACAAGTGCTTCGGGAGAAGTGCCCCACTCAATCGTGTGTTCCTGTTGTTGGGACATGTATACTAGACAACATAGACGGGGGTTCATGCCGTCACATTCCCCTTAAGGGGTCGCAATAGGGGTCCTGGGGTCACCAGTTGGCTATTTTCGACTTATTTGTGTCATAGTCGGATAAAACATACTTTTTTACAAGTGCTTCGGGAGAAGTGCCCCACTTAATCGTGTGTTCCTATTGTTGAGAAATATATACTAGACAACATAGACGGGGGTTCATGCCGTCGCATTCCCCTTAAGGGGTCGTAATATGGGTCCTGGGGTCACAAGTTGCCCCTTTTCGGGTTATTTTTGTCATACCCGGATAAACATATTTTTTTTACAAGTGCTTCGGGAGAAGTGCCCCACTCAATTGTGTTTTTCTATTATTCAGACGTATATACTAGACAACTTACACGGGGCTTCATGCCGTCACATTCCCCTTAAGGGGTCCATATGGGGATCCTGGGGTCACCAGTTGCCTATTTTCGCGTTATTTTTGTCATAGTCGGATAAAACATACTTTTTTACAAGTGTCTTCGGGAGAAGTGCCCCACTCAATCGTGTGTTCCTGTTGTTGGGACATGTATACTAGACAACATAGACGGGGTTCATGCCGTCACATTCCCCTTAAGGGGTCGCAATAGGGGTCCTGGGGTCACCAGTTGGCTATTTTCGACTTATTTGTGTCATAGTCGGATAAAACATACTTTTTTACAAGTGCTTCGGGAGAAGTGCCCCACTTAATCGTGTGTTCCTATTGTTGAGAAATATATACTAGACAACATAGACGGGGGTTCATGCCGTCACATTCCCCTTAAGGGGTCACAATATGGGTCCTGGGGTCACAAGTTGCCCCTTTTCGGGTTATTTTTGTTATACCCGGATAAACATATTTTTTTTACAAGTGCTTCGGGAGAAGTGCCCCAAGTTTTCCTATTATTCAGACGTATATACTAGACAACTTACACGGGGCTTCATGCCGTCACATTCCCCTTAAGGGGTCCATATGGGGATCCTGGGGTCACCAGTTGCCTATTTTCGCGTTATTTTTGTCATAGTCGGATAAAACATACTTTTGTACAAGTGCTTCGGGAGAAGTGCCCCACTCAATCGTGTGTTCCTATCGTTGAGACATATATACTAGACAACATAGACGGGGGTTCATGCCGTCACATTCCCCTTAAGGGGTCGCAATAGGGGTCCTGGGGTCACCAGTTGGCTATTTTCGACTTATTTGTGTCATAGTCGGATAAAACATACTTTTTTACAAGTGCTTCGGGAGAAGTGCCCCACTCAATCGTGTGTTCCTGTTGTTGGGACATGTATACTAGACAACATAGACGGGGGTTCATGCCGTCACATTCCCCTTAAGGGGTCGCAATAGGGGTCCTGGGGTCACCAGTTGGCTATTTTCGACTTATTTGTGTCATAGTCGGATAAAACATACTTTTTTACAAGTGCTTCGGGAGAAGTGCCCCACTTAATCGTGTGTTCCTATTGTTGAGAAATATATACTAGACAACATAGACGGGGGTTCATGCCGTCACATTCCCCTTAAGGGATCGCAATAGGGGTCTGTGGTCACCAGTTGCCCATTTTCGAGTTATTTGTGTCATAGTCGGATGAAACATACTTTTTTACAAGTGCTTCCGGAGAAGTGCCCCACTCAATCGTGTGTTCCTATTGTTGAGACATATATACTAGACAACATAGACGGGGGTTCATGCCGTCATATTCCCCTTAAGGGGTCGCAATATGGGTCCTAGGGTCACAAGTTGCCCATTTTCGCGTTATTTTTGTCATACCCGGATAAATCATATGTTTTTACAAGTGCTTCGGGAGAAGTCCCCCACTCAATGGTGTGTTCCTATTATTGAGACATATATACTGGACAACATAGACGGGGCCCGGGTTCATGCCGTCACTCACAATCCCCTTAAGGTGTACAATTGGGGTACCTCTTGGGTCACTAGTTGCCCATTTTCGTGTTATTTTTTTATTTTAATATTTTTGATGTTCTGTTTTCGAAGTGTAACTTTCTATTATATTACTATTATAGCCTTTCCCCTAGCCAGTTTTAGCATGGCGCGGCGCCATGCCCGAATTCTCGGGCGCCATGCCCGAAATCTCGGGCGCCATGCCCGAATTATCGGCCGCCATGCGCCCTAAATCCGACGCGCCATGCCCAGAAATTTATACAATGGTCCAGGATTTAGAGGTCAATTAATTAGCACTGGTCAGAGAATTGGTACTGACCACCCTTGCCACTGTGTGTAACGATGCCCCGTGGCGACTTTAGGTCAGTTAACAGTTAAAGCCAACACGTTAATATCCCTCCCTACACAGAATTTTCGCCGATTACGAGAGGGAATCTAACTTGAAAGACGGCCTTGTCATATGGTTCCGATATATGTCGGCTTGATCGGAAAACAAAGTAATGTCCATTTGGAATTAATTACTCAGACGTGTACTTATAGGCCATGAAAACAAATATTCAACCACACAGGCAATGTATACTCAATGAACTACGTCAACGCTTATCCAAAATGCCGTCCGTCAAACGAAAATTAAAAGAATTGGAACGTGATAATGCCAAGGTCGCCAAAACGAACACGTCCATTGCATCATTTTTCGGGGTCGACACTAGGTGAGTAATATGAATATATATTTATACTTGTACTAATTTTAATGTTATACGGAATATATATAACCAACGGTAACTATTTAACATGCGTGTACTTTTATATTGTATAGCAAATTATGTCGTATCGATCGCCGATATGACATACGTAGAGCGGGTGGACAACACGACTTCCCTGTTAACATAATAAACTGTACCGGAATGCGTAGCCATGATTCGCTTTCTATATTTAGCAAGTGACGTTACAAATACAGTAATCACGCTAGCATGTGCTACATTTCACGTGACCCAATAGAATCAATATTGCTCGCAGATTCAGCACTCCAGTTAACATGCGTAATTTGACAATTTCCTGGCATTTTTTCTTATTTCTTCATTGACAATAGCAAATTGGATGTTCATTTGAATCGTCTGACGGTAACGAGTTGAAAACACGTCCGGTATTGTTTTCGGTTAGCGAATGAATAACAAAAATAAGTTTATCAAAGTACGCACCGTAACTCACGTTTCTGATCCAATTGAGAGGCGCCGCGACATAACGTACCATAGGAATTTTCACCGTAAATGGTTTTGAAACTTGAACATATTTTTCGTAAATAATGTAAAAAAATACGAACATTTCAGAGCAAATGTGAAATTAAATTCCGCATTTGCTCTGGACTTCGCGTCAAATTCTGACGTCATTTGCAGAAATTAAGTTAAATTTTCGAAACCATTTACGGCGAAAATTCCAAATACCCGAAGGTACGGTATGTCGTGGCGCGTCTCAATTGTGAGATTGAATCAAATGGGTCAGCTCACCGCGATAAATTCGTTGTGTGCATTTTTTTACATATTGACACCGTTGTATACGAGTCATAGTTCTCTATGGTAGAAAATGACTAGTTTGGAGTTGTTTAGAATCGTGGAAACGATTCTAGAGCTCTCACAACTTGCCATTTCCCCGAAGTGTGTCATTTCCATGTTGCTATGCATTAAATTAATTTGGCGATCCGACGCAACGCTTTCAATCGTACTGTGTTCGATAAGCGTCTAGCTGATCTAAACCGATCAAATATTTGCATTACGGTAGCACGCTATATCGATCGGAACAACTCGGATATTTTTGTTTATATCAATACTACATATCGCCTTGACACATTCAATGTGTAGATAGAGTGAAATCCCAGAATATCGAAAGTGAAACTAGATTTCCCGATTCTAAAATAGATACGATGACTGCCAGTTACGTTCATTCGCGCGTATACAGCTTCG
>JAQRGA010001945.1:0-11439 GCA_029237695.1 Conchocele bisecta
TCTGATATTAAGTTCAGTGACGGATGGGCGGGGGACAAGGATGGACGGACGGAGGACGGACTCCAGTATATAATCTTCTTTCTTTTTTTTTACTTGATCAGATCACTTACAGTGGCAAATATATTCAGGAAACAAATCTTCAGTTAAATGCGTTTTTTCCGAACTCAATACCCAACGTTGGACCAGCATAACAATTTATATAAATTCATGTAGTTTATAAAGCCAACAAGAAAATGTGGCCCCCGGGGGACACACAGTTCAAACTGTATATGCCTCCTGGCTCTCAGAGCTACATTAACTCATTATAGGCCGGATACAATTACAGTAGTAGGAATATTTGGAGATTCTTTTTTGTTATTTTCTCTATTTCTCAATGAGACGGTTCAAATGAGTGGTAAAAAACATATACTTTTATGGAGAAATAAAGAAAATAATTAGACTTTTTCAATAAAAAAGTGTTGTCTCTAGACTTCAATGGGTTAACACTCACTCAGAGCTATGTCTTGTTCAGGCTTATACCATCTACCTTTCAGATCCATTCATTCAAAACCAAAGTTTAAACCATCATATAAGCCGTAGTAGTTTTTACTAACCTTATTCAGCAAAACTTTCTACCATATTATGTGTGAATTATATAAACTGATGGTCCTGTGTTCAGAGATGTCTTCAAACTGATGTGCATATTAAGTTAGTATTTTACATATTGACCCCTCAGGCCCTGACAAGAAAATGTACCTGTTTCATTGATGGCATGGCGAACAGTGCAGATCCTGATCAGACTGTGCGGATGCACAGGTTGATCTGGATCTACACTGGTCGCAAAACCCATAAGCCCCATTTCTCCAGACAATGCGCATACATGTATGCATATTAAGTTAGTATTTTACATATTGACCCCTGGCTGACAAAATGTACCTTATGATGTTTACGACCAGCCTAGCTCTTGATCATACTTCGCATCCGCGCAGTCTGATCAGGGGCCACGCTCCTAACGTCTAAGCCACAACCCATTCATGCGAACTGACTGCAATCAGGATCCACAAATGTAAATGGTATCAAGTCCGTTTTCTCAGTCGCTGGAACATATATACTCGATACCACACTTGAATAACGGTTTTTAAATTTCTGAAAAGAAAATGCTCTGTTTATAGATCTCAAAACCACGAATGTAGGACAAAACCCCCACGGTGCAAAAATGCATACAGGGACAAAACCTCCCCATGGTGGTTTTCAAGTGGAAATGCACAAAGTGAGAAAAATAAATATATTTATAGTGCAGGTGACCTTGAACTTGGTGCAAGAAACCCCAGTTTCAATAGGTGGCTTCCCCTGATCTATTTCCATGCACCTGTGAAGTCTGGTCTTCTGCCACTCACAACAATTGTTGTCTGCTGTTGCTTTTATATCTTGCCTAATTTCTCAATAAAAACATGGTTTGACAGCACTTCAGAATCATTTCCAATGGAAATGATTCTAAACTGCTGTCAAACCATGTTTTTGATGATAAAATTGGAAAATGGAAAATAAACAGCAGACAACAACAAAATTAAGATAGCGGTCTAAGGGTTAAGGGCCTCATGGATGTGAGGCATTTGTGCACAAGTGATGTACTGAAATATTAACCCTTTCACTCCTAAGTACATTTGTAACTGGTAATTGGTACACTATAACACATTTGTGCACAAGTGATGTACTGAAATATTAACCCTTTCACTCCTAAGTACATTTGTAACTGGTAATTGGTACACTATAACACATGTGTGCACAAGTGATGTACTGATATATTAACCTTTCACTCCTAAGTACATTTGTAACTGGTAATTGGTACACTGTAACACATTTGTGCACAAGTGATGTACTGAAATATTAACCCTTTCACTCCTAAGTACATTTGTAACTGTAATTGGTACACTATAACACATTTGTGCACAAGTGATGTACTGAAAGAAATATTAACCCTTCACTCCTAAGTACATTTGTAACTGGTAATTGGTACACTATAACACATTTGTACACAAGTGATGTACTGAAATATTAACCCTTTCACTCATAAGTAACTGGAATGGATTTTTATATGTTAATTTCCGTACCAATCCAATTTTATCTCCCATACATCCCTTCTGGGCCTCACACAGAGAGATGACGCAGCTCATTATCATGTGGAATCAGAACGAGGTTCATTAAATGGTGGAAAAGAAGTCTTCGATAGAGAGCGATATATTTACGTTTTTTTACATATTAGTACGATTATTAGCGTTCGACAGCGGGTGTTTTGGGAACGGTAAGTTTTCAGGTGATGAATTGAATCGGGAAACATATTTTTAGCGATCGGGAATTGGGTAAAATCGATTGAATTGGTACGGAGTTGTTCACTTCCGGTTCGGTTTATTTACATTGATCAGCTGAACAGAGGTTCGGCTTGATTTGTCTGAATGACATTTTTGAGGCAATTAAGCCGGGGCAGAATGCCAATATTGATAAATAGAATATTATATTTGGCCGACAGGCATATGGGGGAAGACACTTCTGCCTATTATGAGCTTGACGAAGGTTTTTACATTTGGTTGCAGACAGTGACGTCACTCGCTTGGTATAGCGAGATCGCCAAATATGGCCGACGGAAACCAGAACGAGGGCGTTGCCAGGGGGACGACCAAGATGGAGGCCTTCCTGGAGAAAGGCGAGGGGGTGCTGTCTAGTTTAGCTAGTCGGGCCGAAGAAATGAAATCAACCGCGAAAACTGTTAAAACATTGACATCGTTGTTTGCAAAATTGGAAAGAGATGTGAAGGGATTGAAACGCCACGGCGAGGAATCGTCAGATACACGTCCGATAAAGACACAAAGAGTCAGTATTGAGACTGGGGACGACTTGACGGGGGACGAATCCGAACAACAACAAGAGGGGGATATCCGCACGGATACAGTGTTATTGGATGCAGTGGTGCGCCAGGGAAATGCCACAGTCCAGTCGGGCGACATAGACGATTTTTATAGTGACACTGTGACTGTGGATTCTGAAGATGATTCGTTGTTTGAGGAGTTGGACGAATTCTACACCCATCAGAGGGCAACTGGAGATAAGATCTCGGACAAGTTAGCGGGAGTGACGAATAAGGCGTTGCGTTCGTTAGTGCCGGCTGACAAGGAGGAACGACAGAAACGACAGAAGTTAATGGAGGAAATCAGGACGCGACACCGCCGCCCTGAAAATGTTGAAAACCTGCAGGTGCCGAGGGTGGAAGCGGTGATGTGGAGACAATTGAAACATGAAACAAAAGCCAATGACGTGTTAATGCAGCGGGCTATCGGGAACTATCACGAGGCGATGGTACCGGTCGTGAAAATGATGGATATGGTCCACCGGGACGAGAAGGCGCCTGCTAATGAGTTGAAGCCATTGTTGATAGATACATTCAAAATGTTGGGGGATATGAGCACGGCGACCAACACAATCCGGCGAGAGAGGATTAAGAAAGAACTTCTACCGAAGTACAAGTCGTTGTGCTCCGAGGATCAACCGCCGTCAGCGACGTTGTTATTTGGCGAAAACTTCAAAGACGAAGTGAAACAGTTAAATGATGCAAAACAAGTGGTGTTGACACAGCAGGGAGTGAGATCTCAGTTTTCCCAGAACACTCAACGCCAGGGTTTTTTGGGCCAGAGGGGAGGGGGCCCCACCTCCTACAACCAATCACGGGGCAATCTAGTCCGGTTTGCTTCCCCACGCAGTGGCAGCAACTTCGGACAGTCTGGCGTTCGGAGTCGGACTCCCAGTTACCCACAGAGAGGACGCGGCAGGGCCCAGGCCCAGCGGAAATAAACAGTGTAAGTACATTCACACTTAACAATAGACCGGATAATTTTCTTGCTGGCAAGACGGCTACGTGTTTAAATCAGTGGGTCAAGGTCACAAAAGATAAATGGGTGTTACAAACTATTTGTGGTTATTGTGTTGAACTGTGTTATACACCAAGGCAAGTGACTATTCCAAAACTATTAAAATTTGGTGATATAGAGAGAGAGAAAATAGATAGAGAGATTGAGCGGTTTTTGAGCTGTAACATTATTGAGCCAGTAAGCGGTGTGGAGCGAGGGGAATATATTTCAAACATTTTTGCGAGGCCAAAAAAGGATGGACGGGTGCGGATTATTTTAAATTTGAAACAGTTTAATGCAGACTACATGGTATATATACATTTTAAGATGGAGACATTAAAGGCAGCACTAGATGCTATGCGACCTCAGTGTTTTTTCGGATCAGTGGACTTGTCGGAAGCATATTTTTTGATACCAGTTCGATTGCAAGATCGGAAATATTTCCGATTCTGGCACAATGATAATAAGTATCAATTTACATGTTTGGTCATGGGGTTGGCGACCGCGCCGCGAGTGTTTACAAAAGTTTTGAAACCAGTTTTTTCTACATTGAGGTCGCGGGGTCATGTGAGTACGGCGTATATGGATGATTCTTGTTTGCAAGGGGCGACATTTCAAGAGTGTGAAGTGAACATTCGCGATACGGTTGAGTTGATGGATGAATTAGGGTTGACAGTGAATCCGGAGAAGTCGCAATTAATTCCGTGCAAACAAATTGTATTTTTGGGGTTTCGGTTATGCTCGGAAACTATGACAGTCAGACTGACAAATGAGAGAATCTCGGATCTGAAAGGCAAATGTGTTCAAATATTGGGGAGAAAGCGTATCACTATTCGTGAGTTTTCAACATTGATTGGGAAAATGGTGGCTGCAGAACCGGGTGTGGCATATGCAACATTGCATTTTAAACCGCTAGAGAAGGTAAAAGACTACCACCTTAGATTGAAACGGGGGAATTTTGACTCGTTCATGACCATTCCACAATCTAGTAGAGAAACAATACAATGGTGGGTGGACAATCTGGATAACAGCGTTAAGCCAATATCACCTGGTAAACCGACAATAGTATTGTATTCAGACGCATCAACTATCGGATGGGGTGTCAAAAATCAAACAATGGATTTATCGACTGGAGGGTTATGGTCAGTGGCAGAGCAAGAGTGTCATATTAATATTTTGGAACTGAAAGCGTGTCAGTTAGGTTTGTTGTCCATGTGTAAGGATAAGGAAAACGTGCATGTGTGGGTGTATATGGATAACACAACTAGTTGTGCGTACATTAACAAATTGGGTGGACGGAAGCAAGTGTTAGATGAGTTAGCGCGGGAAATTTGGTTTTGGTGCATAGGACGACATATCCATTTAAGTGCCGCACATGTTCCAGGGATAGTTAACACAGAGGCGGATGAATTATCTAGGAAGTTTAATGATGATCTGGAATGGTCTCTATCAGACACTGTCTTTACGGCCATTTACAAGTTGTACCCGACTATGTCAGTAGATCTGTTTGCATCGCGATTAAACAACAAGTTGATAAAATATGTGTCGCGAAGATTGGAACCGAATGCGATAGCAGTGGATGCTTTTTCATTAACATGGGACGATGAATTATATTACATATTTGGACCTTTCAGTCTGACGGTACGGATCCTACAGAAGTGGCAGAGGATCAAACGCGGGCGATTATGGTGGCACCATTGTGGACGACACAGAGTTGGTGGGCGTCACTCCTACATCACATCTGTGGGCCGGCTTTCCTGCTTCCACGGGCACAGACGATTCTGACATTGCCTCACAAACCAGGAATTCAACATCCACTGACAAAGTTGAGATTGGGAGTTTTTCCCATATCAGGACGACACTGCGAAGTCAGGGCTTATCAGGAGAAGCTGCCGACATTATCCTCGGATCCTGGAGGGCGGGAACGAAGAGACAATACAATACGTACATTAAACAATGGTTGTGTTTTTGCAGTGCAAAACAAGTTAATCCATTTAAACCTCCTGTTACCTTAGTGTTGAACTTTCTCACACAGTTATTTTCAAAAGGATTAACTCATAGTGCAATTGGCACAGCCCGTTCGGCGATCAGTAGTTTCACAAAGATTTGTGGTAACGTGGATATTGGTGCGGACATATTGGTCCGAAGGTTTATGCGTGGTATATTTTTGAAGCGACCAAGTTTTCCAAAATATTCACATACATGGGATGTTAATTTGGTGCTGAATTATTTGACTGGTCTGAATGACGTTACATTGCTACAGTTATCATCAAAGTTGTGTATATTGTTTTTGTTACTGAGTGCACAGCGGTGTCAAACATTACATTTGATTAGATTAGAAGATATATCGTTTTCTAGGGAATCACTGACCATTAAGGCGGCACATTTATTGAAGCAGTCACGCCCAGGTCGACATTTAGCAGACATGGTTTTTACAAGTTATACTAAAAATGACAAATTATGTCTTGTGAAAACCATGCGTGCATACATTGACAGGACTAAAAGGTTAAGAGGAACAGAATCAAGGTTATTGATTAGTTCACAACATCCGTATAAAGGGGTTTCTAAAGACACTGTAGCAAGGTGGGTTAAAAGTGTGATGCATGTATCAGGGGTGGATAAGGGGTTTGGTCCCCATAGTACCAGGAGTGCGGCTGCATCTAGAGCAAAGACAAAAGGGGTTTCTGTAGACGTTATTATGTCAACAGCCGGCTGGGCCAATGCTAAGACATTTGCTAAGTTTTATGATAAACCTGTGCAAACGCAATTAGGAGTACAGGCAGCAGTTTTGGAGTCGACTGACGATAATGGAGGGGTATGAATTGTTACGCTTGATCACAATATTTCTTGTTAAATATGGGGATGACCATGATAAACACATGTATATATATTTGTACATATTTCGTCCGAGTACATTCGGCTGATGAGTATTTGGGTTGGGTGTAATTATGAAGTATCAACTCTAAATTCTCTGTGTGAGGCCCAGAAGGGGTGTATGGGAGATAAAATTGATAAATTAAACGAGACTTACCTTCAAGGAAGGGAAGTTGAAGTTTGATTAAGATTTTATCTCCCATACACTCCTTTGGGGGCTCACACACCCAACCCACCCAACCCATATTTGTGGTTTTTTTGACACTTCATAATTTGACATTGGGGTTGTTTACGGTTGGTCAAATGGTAAACAGCCCCAATGGTATTTATGCTCTGAAGACTGATTCCGCATGATAATGAGCTGCGTCATCTCTCTGTGTGAGCCCCCAAAGGAGTGTATGGGAGATAAAATCTTAATCAAACTTCAACTTCCCTTCCTTGAAGGTAAGTCTCGTTTAATTTATCAATTAATTGTCACAAACTGATTTATGAAATAGGGGTGTTTTTTTTTGTTTTAAAAATATGAAAATTACTTGCAAAAAGTGCAGATCCTGATGAGACGGATCGTCACGAGCCGGCTCATCTGGATCCACACTGTTTGCCAATGCGACTATACAGGCCTGTGGTGTTGAAAGGGTTAAAGGAAGCCTTCAAAGGATACAGAAGCCATTGAATCCACCATTGAATATGGTAGAAATAAAGCACAAGCAGAACATGGGAGGACAATGGTTCCATAGCTACATGTATGTACAGGCAATAATGAATGGTCCGCTGCATCAAATGTGGCTGTGACTGGAGAAATGGGGTTCATGGGATTTGTGACCAGTGTAGCTCCTGATAAAATAGCACACTCCTGTAGCCTGATAATGATCTACATTCTTGTTAGAAGTAGGACATTTATTACGAGCTTGAAGTTTCGTATTCTTTGTTTATTTGGATTGCATAAGTGTTCTTCGTTATTTATTTATACAGGGAATTCTCTCATTCTTTCCAAATAATGAATTTAACAAATAACCACGTTTAACAGTTTTATTTTGTATGTTTCGTGTTTGTTGTCATGTCAATAAATTACCAAGTACAAATGTAACATGTTGAAGATGTATCTCCAAACCCACTGCCAGCGCGTCAAATGGCGGCTGTATGTCCGTTTATTATATATACTTTTACATTATGTTTCCTTGTGTACAACTATTTTGCAACTCTCTGAATATATTTCACTAGATTAACCAATGAAATTGTTTATTGTGCACCACGTGATATGAGAATGTATTATCTCATTAAATAATGACCCTATGACGTTGGTTTAGGGTCCTGGGTCTCACCGTGGACAAAGAGTCAAACTTTCTTTGTTGCAATCTCTGGAATGAGATCACTTATCGAACTTACTTATCGGCTGTCAGCTTGGACGGTTTATGGCTTAATCTTGACAGCATTGCGTTATTGCATAACATACAGACAAATTAATATGCAGATTTTCGACTTTAATATCTGTGAAAAATTAAAGAATTTTCGCAATTCTTTGAATAAAAGTTCAATATTATTCCTGACTTGGAAATAAATACAATATTTAAAATCCGTGTAAAAAAACAAACATTCTGATATGAATATTGACCGAAATCGACCAATAATTATAAAGTTGACCTCTTTGTTAAATGATTGTCTCTTAAATAACACAACTGTTTTGCGACCTGTGAAGACCCAGCTCAGCCTGCATATCCGCGCAGTTCTCATCATGACCATCACCGCACGCTAAGTACTGTATGGGGCGGACCAAATTCCAGTTCATAACTCTCCCCCCCCCCCCCCCCCATCTTCTTTTAAATGCGACCCCGCATTTATCTATATACACGGTCCAATTGACGGATATTGTTAAATGAACGTACATTGAGGTTAAATCCACCATCTATTGTTCTTGTAAGACTATGGTTTAGACAATGTTATTTGATTGTATAGGCCATGTGCCATTTTGTAATTGTAGTGATTGTTTCTTATCTCTGTATTTATTATAATAATTCACACAGTCATCCGCGGAACATACATATATTTGACATATATTTATAGTGACTATTATCAATTTATTGATTTATCTCACTCATTGTTCAGACGCAGCGACATATTAGATTGCATTTTGACTAAGATTGCTGACAAGGGCAATATATGTTGTGTAGCCGATTGAATACAGAGATAACGCTCAACAGACATATACTCTGGTGCATTTGGGATACCGTATTTTTCCCCGATATATGCAGACAGCAATTACAGAATGATTATGTGGCCTATACAAGTACATGTACATGTACATGAATCCTATATTGGCATGAATCCTATACTGGCATTGACAAAGCTATGCTCTCTTTATTGAATGGTTATTTCTCTGCCAAGGACGAAATAATTACCTCTGCAAAATGTAATGGGAAATATTTTGTGAACACAAGACTTGTTTGCAAATACAATGTATACAAATACGATGCATGATATACACAGTGTGAGAATCGTGTTCATGGTGGCATTGAAAATCTATAAAATATAAACGTACATTATTGCAGATACATACAGATTTATTTGTTTACGTTTAATTTGTAGGTTTTTATTAAAAATGCACTAGAGCATACTGTAAAGATGTAATGTATGGGGATTAAATCCGACACAATTTGCATTTATTTCCACCTATCAAAGTAATTCTAAGTATGGATTTTCCAAACAAACATATTAACAGTTAAATATACTATATATTAGCGGCATTTCCGCTTTATCCTGGTTATTCCAGATAGCAATATAATTGTATTATAGGTCATTGAGTGATTGAGTGAATAGGGTTTAACGTCCGCTTTTCTGACATAGAGGTACAAGCCTCAGGGAGTCTACACGCAGACGGGTCAACGGGGTCGTGTCCCGTATCCACCTGTCCGTGGGGGGTAAATCCCAACTTCAAAACTCAATATTTACAATCAAAATATATATTCAGTCCTGAAATTAGAACAACCTGATCTGGTGCCAGGCCCTCGCCACACCAGCATCATTTATCCCATCCCCTAAAAGTAATAGGATTAGCGCTAATCTTACTTTTATATATGGGGCATTGCCTGACTCAACTCTCACATACAAGAAAGCCAAAAATGTACATGAGGGCCAAATCTGGTATAGTGGGTTCCGGAAAGTATGAACCCAATCGTTAAGCCAGTTTAGTCGCCTTTTACGACAAGCAATGGCTACTGCAGGACTATTCTCAGGATCAGTTGATCCCGCCCCGGTGCCTGCACGGGGCTATAGGTCATTGAAAAATAAATAAATAAAATTATTTACGATTGCAGAGTTCAAACCATAGTCGCAATAATTTATCAAATTCTCAATATACACACGGATATCCAGCGTGCATATGATAAAAAACACTTTATTGTTTGTTAGACATTGTGAAACATAATTACTATATACATGTACAGTTAATTGTACACGTATTTGTCATTGTGACGTGTTATTTTATAGCATAATTGGCTGTGTTGTATTCTATAACGATGTGTTGCCTGTTACTGTGTGGTATGCATCTCTATTTTACCTCCAGCATTTCGTGATGCTCATCATGCATATTACATTTTTCTTAATCATTTTACACAGTAACGGATATCTTTCTGCATGTGTCCACTCCATTTTGTCTTGAACTAATTTGGACATATTTATCGAGGAATGTATAGCAATATTATGCAGACACTGACAGTTTTCCCGTGCACACATTAAATAAAGTCAAGTACGGTATTTGTAGTCTGGCCATGCATACATCAACATTCACATGGGTCCATCCATTTCATTCATCACCATTCGTTTAACAGATATATACACCGACACTCAAATATGGAGTCCAGCACACGCATTCATCAGCATCGAGACTGAAACACCGACCAATTTCGCATGAGTATTGGCATCCGACATGTCTGTGTATAACTTTACATATACGACTCATCTATATTTCAAGATTTATACCTCATTATGCCATATTTAAGACAAGAATGCGTTGATAGTAATTCATATATCTGCATAAGTATAATATCTTTAATATCTGTGAACGATAAAAGAATTTTGGCAATTCTTTGAATAAAAGTTCAATATTATCACTGACTTGGAAATAAATACAATATTTAAAATCCATGTAAAATAACAAACATTCTGATATGAATATTGTCCGAAATCGACCAATAATTATAAAGTTGACATCTTTGTTAAATGATTGTCTCTTAAATAACACAACTGTTTTGCTAGCTCAAAACATATTTTTCTATCCTGATCAGACTGCCCCAATGTGCGTCATGGGTTGATGGATTGATTGGGGTTTTACATCTGTTCAGCTGTCAAAACACGTTTTCATGCCTGGATCAGTCTACTATATGATAATGGATTGACCGATTGATTGGTGCTTTACGTCCATTCAACAGCAAGGTCATATGTGGCTGTGACTAGAGAAATGGGGCTTATGGTATTTTGCTTGTGACGAGCCGTCCCATCAGGATTTGCACTTTAAGTAATTTGCAGATTTTTAGAGAAAAAAACACCCTCTTTTTAAATATATACATGTAAATGGATTACCCTGTAAATCATTTTGTGATGATTGGATTGGTCTGAAAATTAACAATTATTATCACAGTCATTCCGGTTATTGAGGGTTGAAAGGGTTAAAATGCCCAGGTGACTGTCCCTT
>JAQRGA010000195.1:0-21496 GCA_029237695.1 Conchocele bisecta
GTATTATGGAAATAATTTTGGAAGAAAACATACCGATCAATTTCATGTATTTAATACTTCATACCCAACTAAAAGTTTATCAATCAATTTTTGTCGCGCATTCTTTAGCAGAAGGCGTCGTCCGCGTCAACACCAGTCAACAGCTTTATACAAGTTTCTACATCATGATATAACTTTAATATTGCTTGATGGATTGCTTCAATATTTGGATACTTGATACATGTGAGCATTTGGAATGCACTCATGCTGCCATTAACATGACCTTGACCCTTTGTACCTTCACATTGTTGCAGAAACACGTAGCCATTGTTTGTGTCAAAAAGTTTGTACCAGTTTCTTCATATTTAATTTACTTGATACATGTCAGTATTTGGAAAACACTTATACCCCATTAGCATGACCTTGACATGTTTTACCTTCACATGGTTGTGGAACACTTATTTTTAAGTCAAAAAGGTATTTCGGCATGGGTTATAGCCTAGGGGTTATAATACCCGATTTCCAATCAGGAGGTTGTGGGTGTGTTCAAACCTCGCCTTAGGCATCACAAATACTTTCATAGTATTTCCGTATTTCTGGTCTATCGGGTGAGACTTTAAACTGTGGTCCCATCTCTATATGACCTTAGCTGTTGCTAAACCATTCACTGTTGTAAACCATTCACTTTCACATGTTTGTACAAGTTTCATCATCATCATATAACTTTAATATTACAAGATGGATTGCTTCAATATTTGGACACGTGATACATGTAATCATTTGGAACACAATCATGGTGCCTTTAACGTGAACTTGACATTGTCATGCCTGTGATCATGTGACGGTCAAATGCCTCGGCATGCGCGACACCGCTTCCGTGGCAGAATTATTGTTAGTGCCATCTCTACGCACCAACTAGTTTTGTTACCACTGTGATTATATACTAACTCTATATACCGTATTTCTGAATGATAGACCTTCAGAAGTAGTAGATTAAGCCTAGTAAATTGTATAAACAAGATGGCCAATAAAAAAGTGTACTTTACCACATGTCGGGGCATGTCGTATAATGGAAATAATTTTAGACGAAAACTTACCGATCAATTTCATGCATTTAATACTTCATACCCGACTAAATGTCTCATTTTTGTGGAAACACTTAGCCATTAGCATGATTAGTTTGTGTCCAAAAGTGTGTACGCGTTTCTGCATCATCATATAACTTTAATATTACTTCATGGATTGCTTCAGATACTTGACACTTGATAGACGCGAACATATGGAACACACTCATATCCCCCATTAACATGCCCTTGGCCCTTTTGATCTTCACATTGTTGAGGGAACACTTAGCCAGTTTTGTTGCGACTGCTTTAGCAGAAGGCGCGACTATAGTCGCCGCTTATTGCGTCGTGGTCGTTGTCGTCGACAATGTCAAAACGTTGGTACAAGTTTCCTCATCATGATATAACTTTAATATTACACCACGGATTGCTCCAATATTTGGACACTTGATACATGTGAACATTTGGAACACATGATCTTGACCTTTTTTACCTTCACATTTTTACGGAAACACTTGGCCATTTTGTTGCCTAAAAAAGTTTGTGCTAGTTCCTTCATCAGTAATTATACACCTGATTGGAGGCAAATCAATATACAGGTGCACCTGCATACAGCTGCACATGTATCTTTACAAGTGCGGCTGTATTATTCACGGGTGCAGCTGTATTGTTTACAGGTGCAGCTGTATGTTTTACAAGTGCATCTGTAGTTTTACATGTGAAGCTGTAATTATTCATCTGATTGGAGCGGAATTTTGACCCAGGCAAATCAATATACAGGTGCACCTGCATATACAGTTGCACCTGTATTTTTACAGGTGCAGCTATATTTTTTACAGGTGCAGATGTATTTTTACAGGTGAAGCTGTATATTTTACAGTTATATACCTACAGGTGCACCTGTATATTTTTATAGCTGCCCCTGTAAGTTTGGTTTTGACCCCGTTCGTACACCATATTAATCGGCGGCCATGCAGAGCCACAAGGTGCCACAGGTGGAAAACTCGGACCTATGACACCAAAAAAATGCCTATTAAAAAAAAATCCCATTACCCCACCCACTTGGTCTCGTACAGTACATAACGTTAATTCAAGGTGAGCATAAATAGCGCTATTATAGAAAGAGCCCTCTTTTTTCCGGCTCGCACAAACACAATAAACATCGATTAAATGTATGAAATATGTCTCTGGCAATCGATGAAGGTATTAGGTGTGTGAATATACTCACTTCAAATCGCTGTTTCAAGTATTTATTGAGTTATTCGCGTTTTGATTACCCCATCCAAAGCGAAAGTTGCGTGTACGAAAGAATCTCACACAGAATCGGAGGCCGTCCGGCTGGATTATCGGTCATATTTGGCCGATAGCTGATCGCCAGCTCAAACTAAAGTCGTGCACATGATCATATACATTAGAGACTCCAACCATACAAAGTTCGTCCAATTGTGATCGTTCGCCGATCTAAAAAACACTTTTTTCTAATTTTATTGACTTTCTTTCATGATTCGCGTACTATCAGATTATGTCTTCCGGAAACCCTGAAAAGGGAAAGTCCTCGCGTCTATTTTTAGGTTTAACCAATCAGAGATGTTCTTACATAGACGCTTCGGTGGTTATATTATGGAAGATAGTGCATTGACCCAGTTCCAGATAATGAACGAAATTATAGAAAAAAGTGTTTTTTAGATCGGCGAACGATCACAATAAGAACACAAAAAGAACAAAGATAAAAACACGACCTGCTCAGTCCAAGGTCGCCGTTATAGTTTGTGTGTGTCTGTGGTTTAAGCTGCTGTCCATTGGTATAAACGGCAAAATGCTTGCGGCAATAAGGTCATTATATATTGACGTCACATGCACCGTTAAGTTAAACCACATACCTAGAATTCTAGGTCTATGGTTAAACGACATGTTTTCGCCGTGGTTCAGCGTATCGACGGGGTTAAAGCAAGGGTGTAAAATTTCATTGACATTATTTTCAATCTTTTTCAAAGATTTAGTAAAAGAAGTGAACGAACTGAATTGTGGAATAACCATCGATAAAAGTATGAGTCTTGCTTAAAAGTAGTCTATCCGATCAAGAAATAGTTAATCTTGTTATTACAAAAGAAATCATCCAAATATAGCAAGAAATTAAAAACCAGTAGCGTGCTGCTGCGTGTTTTGCCGTGATTGGCTGGTGAACAATTGCCCCAGTGTCTCGCATGAATATAAAGGAACACCATATAAACGTAATCGAACTAAAACCTTAGTTTAAACAATATTTTATTTCATATATAGCCGGTTACATATTTACTGAGACCAAACATATATGTACACATCAAGGATAACATACACGGCAAAAATATCTACGTATTTGATAATGTGACGTCACATCAAGACCACACTTTCGGTTAACTAGCGAGCACGATTGTGCTACGGGCATTCAATTGGTGACTTGACTATACGAGTGTATACGTGTGACAATGGTGAGATGACTCAAACAATGGGTAGCAAGTCCTCTGATATACTTTTTTTTTGTTTTATCCGGGTCCTCGGACAGAAGTCTATTCATTCGGCACATACCTTAATTACCAGAACAGAACAGAACAGAACATACATTTATTAGATTAAATACATCTCTGGCCGTAACGTGGTGACATAAGAGATAAAATACAGCATGTATGCAAAACTATGGCGTGACGTACAAGTTGAAGTATGGACAGCATGGTGATTGCTAAATATATAAGATATATCTGTTCCACTGATCAATGCTAAGTGATGACAGATGCAGTATTCTTGTGGTTAACAGCATAGTTCTGGACAGTTGTAATAACTTGATTTGGTAAGCAGAACCTGTAGACTGGGGAATCGGAACCATAGAGAGAGAGAGCAATTAAGTTCTCGCACTATTGGTGCTACGGGTTGAGTGTACGTGGCGATACACGTTTGCGGCTTGTGAATATCACTTGCATTTAATGATAGCAAGTTATATTCACAACATGCATAGTCATGCGTGTGTAGTAACGTTTAGTGAAAAAGCTCAATTATACTGAGAAGATACAAAAGTCGTTGCTTGTAGTAAATCAACATGTTTCAATTCGACAATGGTACGGAACCCCGAAGGGGACATGGAGTTAATTTTATTAATTCGTTCCAACGAGAAATAATTCGTTCCCTCAATTTAACAATTCGTTCCCTCGAATTAATAATTCGTTCCCACGATATAACAATTCGTTCCATCGAATTAACAATTCGTTCCCACGAAATGACAATTCGTTCCCTCGAATTTACAATTCGCTCCCACGATATAACAATAGTTCCCACGAATTAATAATTCGTTCCCGTGGGAACGAATTGTTAATTCGTGGGAACGAATTGTTTAATTGAGGGAACGAATTGTTATTGCGTGGGAACGAATTTACAAAAAAAAAACAATCCAACGTCACCTACGGGGCTCCGTACAATGGACACATGATAGCAAATACATTTAAGTCCTAAGCATTCGAATCTAGACTGACATTAATGAGTTTAAATGTTATAATTTAACTCTACGTACATAAAAAACATGCCACTCGCGTAATAAAATCCACTTATTTGATCCTGGAGTAACATAGACTACTGTCATAAATTCAGTCTGCTTCTTGCTAGCTGCATTATACGTTTTCTGTCCAGTTTTCCCGACGCATTCAGTGGGAACTGTTCAAACACGAGGTGGTAGCGCGGCTTCAGGCTAAACCCGCTCGCCGTGGCCGTCTCCACCCACGTGACGTCGCAGAACTCTTCCACGCGACTTTCATCAACATCACTAGACGGATCCAGTACCACGCATGCGCAGATAACTTCATTTAATCTGTTATCCGGCACGGGCACAGCAGCGGCGGCAGTGACTCCTGGACACGTGACTAATATAGATTCGAGCTCCCACGGGAAATACTTCATCGTCCCCATGGAGATCTGCTCACTGTATCGTCCCTCCATCACGAAATTGCCGTCGGCTCTTATATAGCAGATATCGCCCGTATGGAACCAGCAGTCTCGGTCCACGGCCGCCTGTGGCAGAAGTGGGGGTGGCAGAAGGCACTAAATATTGCTGTGATTGGATAAATGGCGTATGTGACTTGTGACCAGTGTCACTCTTGATCAAATAGCACACTCATGCAGCCTGATAAGGACATGTGATGTTTGTCAGAAACAAGCTGGGTCTTCCACTGACTGAATAGCAAACGGTGCAGACACTGATCAGACTGCGCGGATGCGCAGGTTGATTTGGGATACACTGGTCGTAAAACGCATAAGCCCCATTTCTCCAGTCACAGCTACAGATATTGGCGATGGACAACAGGTTAAACCTCGATGAGGTAACACATAAAGTATTTAGTTTCAACACCTTCGTATTCGTTCCGACAGACATGCACATTTTATCGACTTTAAAATGTGTGTCTCATCAACACTTGAGTTTCGCTTAAGGACTGACTTTATCAAACATAAACATTCGTTTCAAATATAATAGTTACGTAATTGTGATTGAATAGTTTTACAAAGATTTTCAGACCCTGTTCTTCTTAGTGTACACCGTGTAGCGTTTGATACATACAGCTCAGATGTTGACAGGCACACTAATACAACTTAGTGCAATACGTTATAAAGATAATTATTTGCAACGTTCAATTGTACATTGATCGTCAGAAATCAGACTTGATATCGACATGGGCGGCATATAACTGATAGTTAAAAATACATACTCCATCCTATCATTAACCAACGGAAGTGATACTAATGTACTTTGGGCCCGGCTCGCTAATTCAGTAATTGTAACCCGCGTGAAGGCCGGAAACTACGGAGCCCCGCAGGGGACGTGGATTTTTTTGATTAATTCGTTCCCACGAAATAACAATTCGTTCCCACTATATAACAATTCGTTCCCAACCATATAGCAATTCGTTCCCTCGAATTAACAATTCGTTCCCACGAAATGACAATTCGAAATGACAATTGGGAACGAATTGTTAAATTGAGGGAACGAATTGTTAATTCGTGGTAACGAATTGTTAAATTAGGAAACGAACTCTTATTTCGTGGGATCGAATTAATAAAACAAAAGAATTCTACGTCCAATGCGGGGCACCGTAGGAAACACATGGTTTGGACAGTGGTAGCTGTGCTGATACCTGGAAGATAACATTCATGTTCCTGTACTCGGACAACCTGCATACGCTTCTGGTCAGAAGTTCGCCCGACGTCCCCTTCCTCACCACGTGGCCGGCACTGTCGACCACCTTCATTTCCACACCTAAATCACGTGAAGAACAATGTACAATTGAGTAATTGGGCATTGTAGGGTTGGAGCAAGTGGGAGAAACAGGGGCGTTCGTACAGGTCCGGCAAATCCGGGGACTGCCGGATCAAAGGATTGTGCCAAATAATATTTCATACACAAATATACACACAAAAATATCAGGAATGTAATTATATAATGTATAAACACCAGCTATGCATTTCCATACCGTTGACTTGAACATAAAGTTTTACGAGTCGGCTACATCTCATTTGATAAGATTGGATCAGCCGGTGCACATGTCACATTTCTAAATATGTTTCTGCATTTTTTTCTCGCTTCTCATCAAATGAGAAACAAACTATTCGTAGAATATACCAAAAGCAACTTCCAATCCGATGTGATGTTAAATTGGTAACACAATATGATATTATATCGGGTTTAGGGGAATTTCAACCAGCGATCAGACTTCACGGATGCACTGATTTCCATTTAGTTAGAGAAATACATATTCTGATTATATAAAACATTATCAATCCTTATTCGCATGTGGAGGACACTAGCTGATTGGGAACATGATAGGTGATAACTACCACAATAGTGTATTAAATGTCTAGAAAACCACATATGTATTGAAGAAGATCAACACAATTAATAAATTCGCTGCACTGTAAATGGTTGTAAATCCATGCTATTCACTTCCATGTCCAAATGACTGTCATGATCGACACTTAGAGTGCCTTAGTTGGTGACATGAATGCACATACATATATAGGCATTTCAGAGTTTGTGTTTTTTATGGCGGCCATCTTGGATTTATCCTTATGAGATATTTTCTGGTATTTTTCTTTGGCCACCTGTTTGAAATGTTTTAATTTATTATAATAAACATCTGTGCAAAATTTGGCAACTCTTCCAAAAGTGTACTTCTCAAACACATATCAGCCCCACTACAAGCAGGGGACATGGATCTTTTTTTTATTAATTCGTTCCCACGAAATAACAATTCGTTTCCTCAATTTAAAAATTCGTTCCCGCGACATACACACCTGCTGTGGGCGTACCTATGATGCCGCCCTGGAATACACACCTGCTGTGGGCGTCTCTATGATGTCACCCTGGAATACGCACCTGTTGTGGGCGTCCCTATGATGTCGACCTGGAATACACACTTGATGTGGGCGTCCCTATGATGCCAACCTAGAATACACACCCGCTGTGGGCATCTCTATGATGTCGCCCTGGAATATACACCTGCCGTGTGCGTCCCTATGATGTTGCCCTGGAATACACATCTACTGTGGGAGTCCCGATGATGTCGCCCTGGAATACACACCTGCTGTGTGCGTCCCTATGGTACCACCCTGGAATACACACCTACTGTGGGCGTCCCGATGATGTTGCCCTGGAATAAACACCTGCTGTGGGCGTCCCTATGATGCCGCCTTGGAATACACACCTGATGTGGGCGTCGCTATGATGCCACCCTGGTACACACACCTACTGTGGGCGTCCCGATGATGTCGCCCTGGAATACATACCTGCTGTGGGCGTCGCTATGATGCCACCCTGGAATACACACCTACTGTGGGCGTCCAAATGATGTCGCCCTGTAATACATACCTGCTGTGGGCGTCCCGGTGATGCCACCCTGGCATACACACCTGATGTGGGCGTCCCTATGATGCCGCCCTGGTATACACACTTGCTATGGGGGTCCCTATGATGCCACCCTGGAATACACAACTGCTGTGGACGTCGCTATGATGCCGTCCTGGAATACATATCTGCTGTGGACGTCCCTATGATGTCGCCCTGGAATACACACCTGCTGTGCACGTCCCTATTGTGCCACCCTGGAATACACATCTGCTGTGGGCGTCCCGATGATGCCACCCTGAAATACACACCTGATGTGGGTGTCCCAATGATGCCACCCTGGAATACACACCTGCCGTGTGCGTCTCTATGGTGCCACCCTGGAATACACACCTACTCTGGGCGTCCCGATGATGTCGCCCTGGAATACATACCTGCTGTGGGCGTCCCTATGATGTCGCCCTGGAATACACACATGCTGTGTGCGTCCCTATGATGCCACCCTGGATTACACACCCACTGTGGGCGTCCCGATGATGTCGCCCTGGAATACATACCTGCTGTGGGCGTCCCGATGATGTCACCCTGGATTACACACCTACTGTGGGCGTCCCGATGATGTCGCCCTGGAATACACACCTTCTGTGGGCGTCCCTATGATGCCACCCTGGAATACACACCTGCTGTGGACGTCGCTATGATGCCACCCTGGAATACACACCTGCTGTGGACGTCGCTATGATGCCACCCTGGAATACAAACCTACTGTGGACGTCTCTATGATGCCACCCTGGAATACATACCTGCTGTGGGCGTCCCTATGATGTCGCCCTGGAATACACACCTGCTGTGGGCGTCCCGATGATGCCACCGTGGATTACACACCTACTGTGGGCGTCCCGATGATGTCGCCCTGGAATACACACCTTCTGTGGGCGTCCCTATGATGCCACCCTGGAATACACACCTGCTGTGGACGTCGCTATGATGCCACCCTGGAATACACACCTGCTGTGGACGTCCCTATGATGCCACCCTGGAATACATACTTGCTGTGGACGTCCCTATGATGCCGCCTTGGAATACACACTTGCTGTGGGCGTCCCTATGATGCCGTCCTGGAATACACACCTGCTGTGGGTGTCCCTATGATGCCACCCTGGAATACACACCTGATGTGGGCGTCCATGTGATGCCACCCTGGAATACACACCTGCTGTGGACGTCGCTATGATGTCGCCCTGGAATACACACCTGCTGTGTGTGTCCCTATGATGCCACCCTGGAATACACACCTGCTGTGGACGTCCCTATGGTGCCACCATGGAATACACACCTGCTGTGGACGTCCCTATGATGCCACCCTGGAATACACACTTCATGTGGGTGTCCCTATGATGCCACCCTGGAATACACACCTGCTGTGGGCGTCCCTATGGTGCAACCCTGGACACTGTGGGTGAATACACACTTGATGTGGGTGTCCCCATGATGCCACATTGGAATACACATCTGCTGTGGGCGTCCCCATGGTGTCACCCTGGAATACACACCTGGTGTGGGTGTCCCTATGATGCCACCCTGGAATACACACCTGCTGTGGGCGTCCCTATGGTGTCACCCTGCAATACTCACTTGATGTGGGTGTCCCTATGATGCCACCCTGGAATACACACCTGCTGTGGACGTCCCTATGGTGCCACCCTGGAATACACACCTGCTGTGGACGTCGCTATGATGCCGCCCTGGAATACACACCGGCTGTGGGCGTTCCTATGATGCCGCCCTGGAATACACACCTGCTGTGGGGGTCCCTATGATGCCACCCTGGAATACACACCTGCTGTGGGCGTCCCTATGATGCCGTCCTGGAAGTGGGAAGGGTGTCCGTGCCGGAACATCGAGACCCCGCAGGTTTCCGTGCTGCCGTACCAGGAACACAGGTAGCGACAGTAGCCGTCCAGCAGTCGTGTGAACCGCTTCAGCAGACTACAACGTTATATAATTGGATGTAGTTAATATCACAGTGATAAAAAATGTGTGCAGTTTATATACATGTACATGGTTTGCCTATTATATTGATAAATGTATCAGCGTTGAAGCGTACCGAGGCAACTGCCTCGGTGATATTTTCCGGACATTTTATGTTTTTTAATTTGTTATGCTTTCATCATAAAAGCAGATCGTGACTTGACTCGTGACCATGAAATGGTATGCCTCGGTGTTTATCCCGGGGGACAAGCCTCCAGTAGAAAATATGATAAATTATTCTGCCATTCTCTAAGATTTCAAAAGGATTCCTATAAAAATAGCAACATATTTTGTTGAACATAGTTATCTAAAATACGTCAGAACGCGGGACATGCGATGTATATTTCCAAAATAAAACCGTGTATAAGGGGATGGCCAGGACCCCCATACCTAGCTCCGCTACGTCGACACGGACCAGTGTTATTGCCTCGATTTTTTAGAGGCTCTGGCTACGCCACTGCGTATGTAGTTAATATCATAGTGTCATAAACTGATATGTGTGTGTGTAGTTTATAACATAATGACGTCTAATGATACGTGTATGTATTTTATATCCTAATGTCGTTTAATAATAAATGTAGTTAATGTCAAAATGTAGTCTATTTATAACGTTATGTAGTTTATATCACGATCTCGCCTATTGATACCTGTCGTCTATTAATAAGTGTGCGTACATTTGTATATTACATTGCATATCACGGTATCGTCTATTTATCATTTATAAGTGTATGTAGTTTATATTATTGTTCGTCATTGGATTGATAAATGTATAAACATGTAGCCTATATCACAACGTCGTCTTTTGATAAGCCACAATGTATCACTAGTATTGTTTATATTAACACTATCGTCTATTGATTAATATAGATTACCATTTGCCGGACCATATCAATATAGGTTACCGTTCGCCAGAACATATCATTATATATCACTATATATTACCTATAGACTACCGTTCACCGGACCATATTACTATAGATTACCGTTCGCCGGAACATATCACTATAGGTTACCGTTCGCCGGAACATATCACTATAGATTACCGTTCGCCGGAACATATCACAATATATTACCGTTCGCCGGACCATATCAGTATAGATTACCGTTCGCCAGAACATATCACTATATATTACCGTTCACCGGAGCATATCACTATAGGTTATCGTTCGCAGGACCATATCACTGTAGATTACCGTTCGCTGGAACACATCACTATTTGTCATACCGCAGATACGTTTCTCGGCTTTTGATTGGCTAGCTTGCCTGGTCATATATATTATATGACCTGCCAAGGCCGTCGGACATAGAGTAATTGCGATTCCCCTCCGGCGCCTCGCGTCCAATGAACACCTTTTGCAAGCGTCTAGCGATTGCGAATAGTATTCCTCACTAAAGACAATAAAACCCCGAATTGATCAATAAAAGTAACAAATTGTACACTCAAAACCAGTATTTATTGTTTATTTTTCCGTAAATATTCTTCGCTCATCAAAATATGAGCGAAAAATTAGCCAAACTGTCCCGTTTAGTGTTTTCAAATCTCGACACACTTGGCTTCGTGACACGGCTATATTTAGGTCACAAACTATGGGTTCCACGCACGAAACGCGGCGTAGCAATGACAGCGAATATTTGGGAACCAGTCGCATTCTTCTAGATGCGCCAAAGGGAGAGCAGATCGATAGAGCAGTGGAATATAAATTAAATTACACGATATAAAAAACTGTCATAAAGTCGTTTTCGATGGATTTCTTACTCCATATTTAGTTTGTTTTCGTTTGATAAAAAAACAAAATGTTCATTTACGCCTTTATATTAAGACTGACGGTAGAAACTCTAATCTCGGATTATTTTTCTTCCTGTAAAAACGCAAAGATCAAAAGAAGAGATGTTTATAGGGCCAAATAAAGGATCTGCGGTATGACAAATACAAATTTTGCCTGTCTGAAGGTATGTTCACCATCGGCTATCGCCTCGGGTGATCATACCTCCAGACGGCCAATATTATACCATATAGCCTGTGTAGAATCACAATAACTTATAACATTACCTATAGACTACCGTTCGCCGTACCATATCACTATTTATACTGCAACCATTGCTCCATGTAGCATAATAAAGGGGGTTGAATAAATGCTGTTTATATCTGAAGTAACCTAATATACATGAAATAGCCTAATATAGATGAAGTGCCGTTTTTGCCTTTATTTTTTCACCTTTGACCCCTAACCGTGGCCTCTGATTGGTCAGTCTCAGCAGCAAATTCAAGATGGCGGCGAATTTTAAAATCGAAATCGCTGTCGGTTCAGCTGAATTTTGTGCATTTTTTACAGTATATGCGATGTAACCAACGACATGGATATGTCCATCCCAGTCAGCACACAGGTTGAAGTAACGGACCGAGGTCTATAAATGCATTAAATATGCCTAAAAGCATCAATAAATGAAGAAAACAAATTGATCAATAGCTCGAAAACGCGTTGACATAGCGCATCGGGGAATATATCGTTGCGGAATACTAACAGTGTCCCAACTTCTGCAATAGGCGACAATGATATAACTCGGTTGACGTTTCGTGAAACGGTTCGGCCTATTAAAAAGTAAGGAACTTTCTATAATGAATTATATGGAGGGGGTAAAACAATTTTGTTTCTTCATTTATTGATGCTTTTAGGCATATTTAATGTATTTATAGACCTCGGTCCGTTACTTCAACCTGTGCCTACCAGCAGCCCGCCATCTATGCTGTTCCATAAATATAATATGAAATTGTATATTTTGTTTCTCTTTCAATCATTTAATGAGTTATTGTTTGAAAACGATTTTCTTGCTTAATTATAATATTTTTTTTTATATCTTTTTATTTTATACGGCGGCCCGCTAGTGGGCCACAATGCACTGGATTGTCTTCCTAATTTTGTAGAATGATTGATTATCTACCTTGAAAAGAAAATATTATATTATTTATTTTTTGTGTGTTTATTTTTAATACGATACTAAATTAAATTTATATGTTAATAAAGTAGTTGCATTTAACAAATAATTACCGATTTTATTTTTATCTATGTACAATGGAAATTATCGCGTGATTTTAAAAACGCGACGCATGTGCAGAACTTGAAAATTCGCGGTGGATTTGAACTTGAGAAAGGCAATGTAAACAATAAATCACAAATTACTGACAAAATAAGAGAAAATCTAACGTTTGGGTAAGCTCTGTTGTGAATTGCTGTTTCTAATGCGTTTTCAGTGAACAACAGTGTAGCGATGCACGGCTCAGAAAAACAATTACAAAATAATTAACAGTTGTCATCAGATTTCGTGACCAGACATGCAATCTATAGTAATTTTAAATTCGAATTGAACATGCCACATAGATATAATATTTAAATGACTTATGTTACTTAACTTAAGTGAATTTCAACTTAGACAGCTGTTGTCAGAAATTATTGTCAATTTGATCGTTCCGGAAGATATAAAATGTCTGTCCTGACGATGTACAGTCCACACGGCATAGCGGCCCACTGACGGCCCACCACCTACGGGGCGCCAAGTGGGACATGGCTCAATTTTGTCAACAAAATTCATTTTTGTGCCACAAAATTCAATTCTGTGTCACAAAATTCACTTTTGTGCCACAAAATTCAATTCTGTGTAACAAAATTCAATACACAAAATTCACTTTTGTGCCACAAAATTCAATTCTGTGTAACAAAATTCAATTCTGTGTCACAAAATTCACTTTTGTGCCACAAAATTCAATTCTGTGTCACAAAATTAAATTCTGTCAATTCTGCACACGCATGTAAGAAGGACTACCATTGGTCAGAAACTGCACTGGAGAAATGGGTCACGGTCGCCGATTTACACATTCAATGTCGATGATTCATTTCTCATTCTGCCGATGATTCATTTCTCATTATGCCATTTTGCTTCAACTATCTCCAAACAGTCAAACGTTGACAAACCCATTCGTATTTAAACTCATTTGCGTTATAATGTACACATAATTCATGTACATGTAGATCTCCCGCGAGTACTGACGTCATGTATTATGTATCGCAAGGTACATCTGCCCCAGTTAAATCAATAATACACGCGCTGTGGCCTGTGTTCTGACTGCTGTCTGTGTTTATAAACAGAATGTGTGTATTGGGCCATTTGAGGAAACCATTTGTAGTATTTGTGTAGATACCATGGATACTAAGATGGTGTATACTGTAAATAATGCATGTAGACACATAGTTGCGAACACGTAACTTCGCAACTAGTAGACACAGATCCAATACCATTTGTTTCACAAGGTTAGATCTACTGTTAGAATACGACGTCATCTAATGTCATTTTCGAGCATAAAATGTTACCTGATAAATAGAATACCAGGCTAGTGTATTTTAATATCAAGTTTATCAGGCTCGGCTCGGAAACGGTACTACGCGTTTCCTAGCCTTGCCTGATAAACTTGATATCAAAATACACTAGCCTGGTATTCTCTATATATGGGCATGCTCTCAGGTCTAGCTATGTCCCGGCTACTTTATGTTTGACCCTGTTTACATAATTGAGGGAGAATTCTGAATATTTTTCTTATTTCTCCTTCAAAGTATATATGCTTATATGGTGTGACCACTCATTTGTAATCATAATATAACCAAAATAACTGTCCATAAAGAAGTATAATATTGATATATTGGGTTATATTTTCGCATTGAAATATTTAAACCTGCAAGTGTACTCCACCATCTAGTAAAATGGACTAAGACCGATCTCAACCAATCAACGTAGAGATGACATAGACTATCCTACGCAAACTAATTTTTGTGGACAAAAATGAATTCTGTCCCACAAAACTGAATGTTCTTCACAAAACTCAATTCTGTCTTACAAAATTGAATCCTTTATAACAAAAATGAAATTTGTATACGAAACGTATGCAGAATTGAATTTTGTGACACAGAATTGAATTTTGTGACACAGAATTGACAGAATTGAATTTGTGACACAGAATTGAATTTTGTGACACAGAATTGAATTTTGTGATTTTTAGTGTTACAAAACTCAATTTTGTACACATAATTAACCTGTCCTGCATGGCGCCCCGTACCACCGGCCCGCCATACGTGCATTATATTACAACTGCTGACATTCCTGCACATCAACACAGTGGGATTAGAATGTAATCTGTTTGCTGATATTCCCAAATTCACAGCATTAAACGGTGGCAAAACTCTACTTTTCTTTGAAGAACCTACGGTGGCACAGAGAGGGCATGGACATATGTTTTGTTTTGCGTTCGCACGCGATAAGTTTCATGCAAAATGGTTCCATCTGCACACGCAATATGTGCTGCGTGCGTATGTGATAGGTTTTGCATGCGCACGTGATAGGTTTCACGCAAAACAGTTCTGCGTGCGCACGCGATACGCTTTGCGTGCTAATGCGATAGGTTTTGCATGCGCACGTGATAGGTTTAACGAAAAAATTATGCGTGCTCACGCATGGATATCGCAAAGAAATTATATCACGTGCGCACGCATAACCTGCACCGTAAGAACCAGTAGAATGACGGGGGGAATTAACGGACGAGGATTTTAACCGCGAAGCCTTGGATTGGTAGCAGAACACATGGCGGCAGCTTAGCGGTCCAATAGTGTCTACAACAAAAATGACAGCGGGCCGTTATCGGGCCAATATATGTTACGATATGTCGGGCCGACGAGTTGCCGCTTTGCATAACCGCCAGAGGGCCACTGAAGAATTCCGTCAGCAGGCCGCTGTTTAGAAGATGGCGGCCCGATATCGGGCCAATATATGTTACGATATGTCGGGCTGATGAGTTGCCGCTTTGCATAGCCGCCAGAGGGCCACTGAAGAATTCCGTCAGCGGGGCGCTGTTTAGAAGATGGCGGCCCGATGTCGGCCCGCTGTCGCAATGCTGACTGGGATTATGATTGTAATGCTTATTATGACAACTGTGTAGTCTAAAACCAGCCATTATTGAAGCTTTGAATGACGTCGTTAGATTTGTGACGTATGGCGAGAGAATGACGTCAAAAGATGACGTCACGCACGTTCAACAATTACGTTTAGTATGCGGTATAAATTAAATACATGATCAGTGCCGTCGAATATAAAATATATTCGGTTTCGCCCCGAAAACTTTATAGGGGCTCGCTAAAGCTCGCCCCAATAAAGCTGTCTAAGGCTCAACCGAATATATTTTATATTCGACGGCACTAACCATGTATTTACTATATATTACCGTTCGCCGGACCATACCAACTTTATGGTATTACCGGAACATACACTATATATTACCGTTCCCGGAACGGATATCACTATAGACTACCGTTCGCCGGACCATATCACTATTATATTTTTTTTTTACCGTTCGCCGAACATATCACTATAGACTACCGGTCGCCGGAGCATATCACTATATATTACCGTTCACAGGAGCATATCACTATATATTACCGTTCACAGGAGCGTATCACTATATATTACCGTTCACCGGAATATATTTATATATATTATCTTTCGCCGGACCATATCACTATAGATTACCGTTCGCAAGAACATATCATTATAGATTACCGTTCACGAGAACATATCACTATAGATTACCGTTCACGAGAACATATCACTATAGATTACCGTTCACAAGCAGGGGCGGCGGAAGCGGGGGGGCAGGGGGCGGTCGCCCCCCCCCCCCAATAATTCTGTAAAAAAATTATTTTTTGCTGTAATATATTTGTGTAATCATGATTACTGGGAACCCGACTCTGACTGAGCCAACTCATTTAAGAGAGGGAGGAGCAGTTGGGACCTGCCGATCCGGCCTAACCGTCCATCCACGGAGTTTAATCAAACATTGTTCAAACATTGCTGAGAATGCAGGAAATTGTGTTTCACACCACTTGGATTTCAAAAATTTCCGGGGGGGGCATGCCCCCGGACCCCCCTAGCGAATTCGGCCCCTTCGGGCCCTCACAAAGTTCGCCCCCCCCCCCCCAATAATCAATTGCTTCCGCCGCCCCTGACAAGAACATATCACTATAGATTACCGTTCACGAGAACATATCACTATAGATTACCGTTCGCAAGAACATATCACTATAGATTACCGTTCACGAGAACATATCACTATAGATTACCGTTCGCAAGAACATATCACTATAGATTACCGTTCTCGAGAACATATCACTATAGATTACCGTTCACCGGAACATATCACTATAGATTACAATTCGCCGGAACATATCATTATAGATTACCGTTCGCCGGAACATATCACCATGTCAACGGAGGAGAACCTGTCGGCGAGGTCGGGCCGCCGGAGAACGTCCGTCACCAGGTAGCGCGGCAGGTACAGGTGTGAACATCGCTCCTTCCTGATCACATCACAGATCATCTCTGAAACATAGCATGTGTAATTACTAGGGTAAGGTCATAGATACTTATCAGGGTAAGGTTATGGATAGTTACCAGGGTAAGGTCATGAATGATTACCAGGGTAAGGTCATGAATAATTACCAGGGTAAGGTTATCGATAATTAGCAGGGTATAAAGGTCATGGATCATAATTACCATGGTGGGGTTATGGACAATTGTCAGCGTAAGGTTAGTGATAATTACTAGGGTAGTGTTATCGATAAATACCATGGTAAGAGTATGGATAATGTATGTATGTATGTATGTATATATTTTATTAAAGTATCACATGTCATTTATACATTTAAAATAACACGATACAATATCAACACATAAAATGACACCCAGCTATAGTTGGCTTAAATGACACGATGGACTATTTACAAAATCACACAATTATCATGACAACACAGATCCGCAAGATGAAATGAATAGCACATTAAAATCGTTAAAATGTTGGATAAAAATTCGTATGACAACATTGAAGAATCTTGTCTATCTGTGTTGCCAGCAACTTCGATGACTAAAACTGGTTACACTTTGTACATCAAAAATATGTATAGAAAAAAAAGAAAACAATGTAACACTGCTGATCAGTTGTTGCACTGATTGCTCTTGTATAGTTTTTACCATAGTATTTATATATTATTTAAAAAAATAAAACCTACTTATAATATACAAAACTGTCGCCTTTTGAACATAGACGTTAAGTGTGTTAGCAAGTTGTATCTGCAAATTGGTATTACATACTATGTCACATAGCTGTTCTTTATGCGTTAAAGTGTCAACTAATAGTTACCAGGGTAAGGTTATGGATAATTACCAGTCACAATGTTGTGAATATACTTACCAGTGTGAGGTTATGGATAATGACCAGGGTAAGGTTGTGGATAGTTACCTGTGATACTGTTGTGGATACTTACCAGTATGAGGTTATGGATAATTACCAGGGTAAGGTTGTGGAAAATACCAGGTAAGGTTGTGGATAATGAGCAGAAGAGGTTACATGTGCCGATATTTGCTAATCAGTTAGTCTTCAATGCATGATGATTATGCAATGAATGGAAACTGGTATGTGCATAAACTCGGCATAGCCTCACATATTATGACATCATTATTGTTACATGTGTGTAAATCTGACATGTGCAGGTGTATGTGTGCATGTCTTCATGAACATGCATGTATAGTGTTCTATTTGTTTGCATGTGTAGTGAAAAGTCCCAGAAACTCTGTAATGTCAATTATGTTCTATGAGTCACTGGATATTATTTCTGTATCATTTCTGTATTTAGAATTCTCAAGAACTTTCTTTCCAGACCTAGAAAATTAATTATTGTTCCAGTAAATTCCAGTAGAACATACTACAATTTGGGAGAATATTGGAGAACATTGCGGAACTTTCTAAAGGGTTTATATAGGGCTGTACATTCAAGACTAGGAGAGTTGCACATAACCAAAAGATATTCAAAATTATTAAAGTGTGTTCTATTGTGGATTTTACTTGTGAAAATGTGGACTTATATATATATTCTGTGGATTTAATTAACAATTTTGAATTTGGATTGAACAAATTAACAGAAAAAGTGAAATTTGTCATTTAAGTGGCTAAAACAATGACGTTTTGTGAATTTCATTCAGAATTAGATACAAATCGGAATTGTGACATTAAGAGGATATTAGTGGATTTATTCAGGACATTCAAATGTATATTTTTTTTTATTTTGTACTTTGTAAACTATTGTGTAAATGTGTGTCTTTATTGTTTCAATAAATCTTATTGTAAAGATTTGCTTTCTTCACTCATTCTGTTATTGAGACTTGTCTGGTTGACCAGGATCTATACTGTTCGTAGAAAGTATTGTCAAAGTCTATACTGATCACAGTGACACCATCTCGTAGCAAAGGTTTTGGATAATTACAAGGGTAAGGTTATTGAAAATTACTATGGTTAGGGTATGGATAGTGACCAGGGTAATGTTGTGGATTATTACCAGGGTAAGGTTGTGAATAGTTTATACCCGGGTAAAGTTATGGACAATTACCAGAGTAAGGGTATGGACACTTACTAGTGTGCGGTTCTGGATAATTACCAGCTGGGTAAGGGTATGGATAATTACCAGGGTAAGGTTATGGATAATTACCAGGGTAAGGTTATGGATAATTACCAGGGTCCGGTTATGGATAATTACCAGGGTAATGTTGTGGATAATTACCAGGATAAGGTTGTGGATAAGGTTAATGTGTAAGGTTAATGACAATTATCAGGGTAAGGGTATGGACAGTTACCAGTGTAAGGTTACGGATAATTTACCAGGGTAAGGTTGTGGATAATTACCAGGGTAGAGTTGTGGATAATTACCCAAATAAGGTTGTGGATAATTACCCAAATAAGGTTGTGGATAATTACCCGAATAAGGTTGTGGATACTTACCAGAGATAATATTGTGGATAATTACCACGGCAATGTTATGGATAATTATTACCAAGGTACGAGTATGGATAATTACCAGTGTAAGGTTATGGGTCAGGTTATGGATAATTACCAGGGTAAGGTTGTGGATAATTACCCGAATAAGGTTGTGGATAATTACCCCAATAAGGTTGTGGATACTTACCAGAGATAATATTATGGATAATTACCACGGCAATGTTATGGATAATTACCAGGGTACGAGTATGGATAAGTACCAGGATAAGGGCATGGATAATTACCAGAGTAAGGTTATAGATAATTACCAGGATAATGTTATGGCTAATTACCAAAGGATACGGTTATGGATAATTACCAAGGGTGAAACTATGGCTAATTACCGGTGTAGGCAGCAGACAGCGTCAGTCTGACGTCCATGAAGATCCGTGTGGAGCCCATAGACAGGTAGGTCCGGGGCCAGCCTACGACCCAACTGAATGGCCGTTCACAGAAGTACACGGACCCATTGTCCAAGCCGAACTCCTCATTGACTGCAACACAGAGCCTGTATGTGGCTGTGACTGGAGAAAGAGGTTTTATATAATGTGTTACCATTGTAGCTTCTGGTCAAATAACACACTCGAGTAGCCTTATAACGATCTATATTGCTGGTTATAAGCATGCCGGTTGTTTCATTGATGTAATGGCGAACAGTACAGATCGATCAGACTGTGTGTATGCACAGGCTGATATGGACCTATGCTGGTCGTAAAACCCATAAGCCACATTACTCCAGTCGCAGCCGCATATATAGCATGCCCCGCGGCTCAACCGCCGTCATTTATTTACGTGCGTGTCCTCCTCGCGTGTTACTCAATTCGAACAAATAGTAACTTGGGAAAACTTATTACAAAATCACATATGGCCGCAATGAATCGGGGAGGTTGAACTTCCCTAGAGGATTTTTAAATGCAGATAGAAAAGTGTAATATGTTGACAGTAAGAACGAAATTATAGAGAATAGTAGGTTAGTGCTGTGAATGGGGGGAAATATCTGGCAATTCTTATGTAACGGGATGGGCGAGGCTCTATTTGATATGTGTTCCCATTCACGGCACTAACCTACTATTCTATTTATCCCGTCAACACCTACAAATAGCTTTAAAATGAAAAAATAACACCAGCCGCATCCTCAAAATCGGAAAATTGAACCGCACATATTCATACGCAGTGATTATGTCGTATTGACAAGATATCAAAACTGTTTCATGCCATCGTGTTTCACGGCACATACGCACTGTGTTGACGGGATAAAAAAACGATTCTATTACTTCAACATCACACTGGATAAGCGCGAGATTACAAAAATCAACATAATGTCGACACAATTCGATAGCTTACGGTAAGACAACGTAAACTAATTTGTTTTATAAATTACAGCGACTGGTTTCAGATTATATGCTTATTATTGAATATCTACATAAACTACAAAGACAACTATAAATGTAGCATAGCGGCACATGAATATCCCCGCTGGCAGCCAAAGAAAACGAGGGCACATCTGAAAACAAAAAAAAAAGGCCGAAGGATCGTGGGCAGCATGATAGAGGACCATCAGAGGAATGCACATGTGAAATATGAAGCAGCACTTTGAAAGGAAACAGACATATCAAGAAATTTACCCGAGTGTTAATGCTTTCAATGCAATAATTCTGCGACATT
>JAQRGA010001956.1:0-12443 GCA_029237695.1 Conchocele bisecta
GTTGTCCGTCTGTCTGTATGTGTCTGTCTGTACGTTCTGTATGTCCGTCTATCTGTCCGTCTGTCTGTCTGTCCGTCACACGGCATCGCGTTCCGACAGACGGCATTTCTTGGTTGGTATTAAATTCAATATTTGACAACTTTTCACGAAATATAACGAAGGCGGATTCTTAAATTTTTATCAAAATTTAGTGTCGTCACGAGGAAATACGAATCTACCAGAGCTATTACTGTACTGAGAGAGATGAGTACTAATTGGACGTAAACTGCTTGGTGACAGGTTGCGTTGAAAAAGACAGGTCTATTCAAACTGATCGCGCGATGCTGTGGGGTGCTCGCTGTCTCAATGTGGCTTGGGCGCCCCATGTGTGCTCCTGTCACATGTTTCATATTTCTCTGTGTATCCTGAGAGGACAACTCCGTTTGAGCCAAGATATCTATTGATCACACACGAACACTAAAATGGTTCAAATCTAAAACTCCTGAAATTGTAGAGGTGGCATGCGCCATAAACAAGCCTCCCTTGCATGGATCACTGTCTGGCAAAAGTTGTTGTGTAATTTCCTGCATTTAATCCGTACATGTTATCGTCTTATTATAGCTGTGGGATTGCTCAAGGCCGAGTTGTCAACGAAGGATGGCGCCTACGGCGCAAGACAGAGCTGATGCCAGCGTGGCATCTTGGGACGTCCAACTTCCATGTGCCGTTTACACTACATATCATATGGGTATGTTCATTACCGTTAATCTGTCAGTGGAAAACATTATTTTATGAATCACAATTTCAAATATTTTCAAAGAATTTTACTCATTGTTTCTCTTCCACAGTCCTCCAACCTATACAATGTGAACCTTCGTTTGAACCATCACTTTAATGAGCTTACGAGGTGATGTACATGACGCTTGTGCGTAATATAAGCCTGTGTGTAGTGTCTGAGTGCTGACTGTTGCGTGTAGCTAATAGGCCTGCTATAGCAGAAGGCCCCGCGAGTACTGTCCAGACATAGTCATCGCTTTTTACGTCCCGATCATTTGTCATCGTCCTCGTCAGCAATTGTCATACATTAGTTTGTAACAGTTTTCTTCATCATGTATGACTTTACGGATGCTTCAAGTGTATGTGACCAGTGTGTGTGTAGCCATGTCTGATAAATGTGTAAGGCCCCGTGCAGGGACCGAGGGCGGTATAATGATTCTGAGAATAGTGCTGCAGCCATTGCTTGTCGTAAAAGGCGACTTAACTGGCTTAACGAAAACAAAAATTTCTTGGGTTCATACTTTTCCGGAACCCACTATAAGGTTTTGGCCCTCATGTAACATTCTTGGCTTTCTTGCTATGTGAGAGTTGAGTCAGGCTAATGCCCATATATAAAAGTAAGATTAGGCTATCCTATTACTTTTAGGTGATGGGATAAATGATGCTGGTTTGTGGCGAGGGCCTGGCACCAGATCAGGTTGTTCTAATTTCAGGATTGTAAATATTGAGTTCTGAAGTTGGGATTTACCCCCCTCGGACAGGTGGTTATGGACACGAACCGTTGACCCGTTTGCGTGTTAGGGCTCCCTTGAGGCTTGTACCGCTATGTCAGAGATAGCGGAAGTTAAACCCGATTCACTCATCACTCAATCACTGGATAAATGTGAGCATTATGGAACACATACAACGCCATTAACATTGACGACCTTTTTTAACTTCCAAATTGTTGCAGATAAAAGACACTTAGCCATTTTTACGTTCAAAAGATTTGTACCAGCTTTCTTCCATTATCATATCCTTTAATATTACTTGATAAATGTGGAGCATTTGGTACAACTTATGCCCCCTTTAATATGACCTTGACCTTTTTGGACCTTCACATGCTTTGTGGGAATACATTTTGCCATTTGTTTACTTCAAACAGTTGTGTACTGGTCCGTTCTTCATCTCAATATAATTTCAATATTACATGATCATTGCTTAATTCTGGACACTTGATACATGTAAGTATTTGGAAACACTCATGTGCCATTAAACATGGACTTGACCTTTTTTGTTTGCCCATGATCATGTTACGGTCAAATGCTCGGCAGGCGTGACCACTGTTCCGTGCAAATTTCTTGTCTTCATTAACTTTAAACTGTTACAACAGATTGGCAGGAACAAAATGTCCAGCAATAAAGCAATTATTCATTCTATTGCTATATTGGTACATCTGAGTACTGATTTGCAATTTTCAGGCTTTTGATGATGACGAGTATAACTGGCGAGGCGGCCTCGCAAGTCGGAGGGTTCCGTAACGAGCCAGACCTGGATTTTGTAGTCCATCACGACACATTATGTATGTACCATTCATATACATCAACTTTAATATTTGCACCGATCTATCAAAAATTGGCTCGCACTTCTTTCCACCACGTTATAGGTCTTTATCAGCCAAATGTGTGCTTACGAGTGCTCATCCACTCACCATAGCATGTATAAATTTATGATCTTCTTGCTATACAGTTTGATAGGATCTAGAGTTTGTGTAGCTCCTGATCAGCTATCACACTTGTCAAAACTTGCTAGGAATCTAACTTTTGTGTACCTAGACTCAGTGTGATCTGCTCGGGCTCAGCAATCAAACTGCTTGATTGCCAGTTGGGATTGCCAATAGATGTTCAAAAAGTGTTGACATTTGGGTGAGATTAATTACAGATTGCTTTAATATTTGGACTCTTGATACACATGAGCATATGGAAGACACACATAACGCCATTAATATGACATTGACCTTAGCCATTTTTTTGCATCAAAAAGTTCTACCAGTTTCTCCATCATCATAATAATTATGCCTTTAATATTGCCTATAATTGGTCACATCTGTGTACTGATTTGCCATTTTCAGGCTTTTCGATGTGCGTGTCATAACTGGATGAGGCCCACGCAAGACGGAGGGTTCCAGTAACGACCTGGATTTCTGTTGTCCATCGCCACACATTATGTATGTACCATTCATATACATCAACTTTAATATTTGCACCGATCTATCCAAATCTGGCTAGTATAGGTCTTTATCAGCCAGTGTGTTTACATTGGTCCATCCACTCACCTTAGCTGTTTATAGGTTCATCTTGTATGCAATTTGATAGAATATAGAGTTTGTGTACGGTAATTAATCATCGAGCGATTTCATCAGCATTGAAAGTTATAATTATCTAGAAAAGTAACGAGGGAGTAATCATTTATTTTTCCAAAATGATTATTTCTTATAGAACTAACACTGCATTATGTGATGATTAAAAGTATACAGAATTATTATACTGAATGTATTACATTATCCACAGCCAAAAATGGTCTGTGATAATGTAATAAATTCAGTATATAATAAAAATTATTAAATTTCTCCTTAATTGAAAATTTCTTCCGCAAAGTATTTCTTTGCTTGATAGTATCTTAGCAATGGTGAATAGGCTACTACTGATTAGCTAGCTCAGTTGTAAAAATGATAGGGATCCAATGGTTGTGTAGCTCAGTCCTGATCAGTCTTCATCTTCATAATAATTTACCTTAATATGTCTTGATATATGGTGATCATTTGGGAAACACTTATGCCCCCATTATCATGACCTTGACCTTTTGACTGTCTAAATGGTTGTGAAACACATAGCTATTTGTTTTACGTCAAAACGGTTTGTACAAGTTTTCTTCTTGATACATGTAAGCATTTGGAACAAACTCGGCTGCAATTAAACATGACCTTGACTTTTTCGTGCCAAATTAGAAGTTGAAGATTACACCCTTGTGAATAATTTGGAAATGTACCTCGAAATATTTTAAGTGTCGTCCATCTGTCTGTCCATCGAGGATTTGTGTTAAAGTTAATCGGGAAAACCTAACTTAAACAAAAAATAAAAAAAAAAAAATTGTACCTTGGATTGGCTTAAAGGCTTGGAACATCATATGCTTTAATAGCAGTGATTAATGATCAATCTTTTCACTCTTGTGGCTATTCAAGTTTCATTCAAAATTGTAATTCCCTAAAGATATTTCTGAATCAATAATAGGTTAACCCTTTCAACACCACAGGCCTGTATAGTGGTATTGGCAAAAAAGTGTAGATCCAGTTGAGCCGGCTCGTGAGAGCCGTTCCTCAGGATCTGCACTTTTTGCAAGTTTTTTCATATTTATTAAGAACAAAAAAACAACCATTTCATAAATGGAATATGATCTGAAAATCATTTTGTGCAATTTGGATGGTTGCAAAATTTACATTCAAAATCTATTCCTGTTAATTAGGGTAAAAGGGTTAATGCATGTTATGTATTTAGACCTCTGGGGCGGTGGAGAGGTGGTACACAGTTCAGGTTGGACAGCAGTGATGATCAGTCTATCTACTCGCGAGTTGCTCGCTCGTATATGTGGGTTCGCGAATGGTAAGTAGATTCAAATGATTGAAACCGGTGATTCAAAATTTATGGGTCGTATTTTGACAAAACAGCCTTTGTAAGGGTGCCTGACAAGCAGCTGAGGACATTTATATATTTGTGAAATTGGTCCAATATTGATTTTAATTGCAACAAAATAATGTTAAATTAATATGCTTAGAGCACTTTCGAAGCTATCTAGCCAGATTTGGAACGTTTCAATTTCCACATTACAATATTTTTATTTTTTGGCTTTCAACTCGTTCCTTTTCCCCTAGTTAAAAATTCCCTTGACACATCAATTTTTATGCCCACGGTCTCGAGAGCGGGGGTGGCATATTGTTTTTGGACCGTCCGTTCTGTCATCTGTCTGTATGTCCGTTCTGTCTGGTATGTCCGTCGGTCTGTCCGTTTCGGTTTGTTCCGTCTGTTCTGTCCGTCTGTCTGTCTGTCCGTCACACGGCATCCGCGTTCGACAGAGCATTTTTGTTGGTATTAAAATCATATTGACCAAATTTCACGAAATATAACGAAGGCGGATTCTTAAAATTTTTATCAAATTTAATATCGAGAAAAAAAGAGTTTTTGCATTGTTTATTATGGCAGTAAAACTTTGGGCAGGTTTCGTTGAAAACGACAGTAGTTTAAACATATTGTTGAAATGTAATTCAGGATTGGCCTCAAGTTTACAAACATAGTTTTCAGATTTCACCTTGTGGACCAACTTCAAGTTTTGAGCCATTTTTCCAGTAAAAAATGGGTTCAAATCTAAACTCCAATTGTTAGCGGTGGCTGCTGCCAAAACACGCCCTCCCTTGAAGGATCCAGGTCTGCAAAGTTGTTGTGTTTAATTTCTGCTATTTAATCCAGTACATGTTCGTCATATTACTAGCTGTGGATTGTCAAGGCCGATGTTGTCATCGAGGATGGGGTTAGGCGGTCAGGCAGCGTGGTGGGGACTGTCAACTTCCATGTTGCCGATTTACACTACATATCATATGGGTATGTTGCATTACCGGTAATTGTCGTTTTTGAATACATTATTTTATTGGAATCCAACAATTTTCAATATTTAAAATTTTCAAAGTAATTTTTTCATGTCTCTTTCCACAGTATACATTGTGATAAACTCGTTTGAACAACTTTAAATGAGAAGGGTGATGTAATGCTTCATGTCATTTATCAAAGTTGAGTTTTTGGTCAACGCCTGCTTTAGCAGAAGGCGGACTATAAGGTATCGGTATTTTACGTCGTTCATTGCAAATCGGTCCTCGTTTTCAGCAATGTCCAAACGTTGTTTACAAGTTTCTTCATCATGATAAGACTTTAAAAAAAAACGGATAGGCTTCTATATTTTTGGGACCATTTGATTTAATGTGTAGCCCGTGCAGGCACCGGGGCCGGGATCAAACTTTTGGGATCCTGGAGATAGTGGCTGCAGCCATGGCTTGTCGTAAAGGCGAAAAACCGAAACTGGTTCTAACGATTGGTTCATACTTTCCGGAAACCCACTTATACCGGATATTTGGACCTCAAATGTACATTCTTGTCTTTCTTGTATGTGGAGAGTTTGAGTCGGCTATTGGCCCCATATAAAAAAGTAAGCTTAAGCGCTAATCCTATTTACTTTTAGTTGATGGGATAAATGATGCTGGTTTGGCGGAGGCCTGGCACCAGATTCAGGTTTTCTAATTTCCCAGGATGTTGTAATATTGGAGTTCCTGAAGTTGGGATTTAACCGCCTCGGAAGGTGGTATTTGGGACACGAACCCGTTGACCGTCTGCGTTGTAGACTTTCCCTGAGGCTTGTACCTCTAAAATGTTCAGAAAGGCGGACGGGTTAAACCCCTATTCACTCACTTTCAACTACTCAAACTTGATATATGTGAGCCATAATTGGAACACTCCATACGCCATTAACATGGACTTGACCTTTTTTAACTTCCATTGTTGCAGAAAAAACACTTAGACCATTTTTAAACGTCATAAAGATTTTGTTATACAGTATTCTTCATTATCATATACCTTTAATATACTTGATCCCATGTGAGATTGGGAAACACTTATGGCCCCCCTTAATATGACCTTGACCGTTTTGACCTTCACATGCATTGTTGGAAAATTTAGCCAAATTTTGTTTACTTCAAAACAGTTTGTATGGTTTCTTCATCATCATATAATTTCAATAATTTACAGATTCATTGCGTCACTTTAATCTGGACCTTGATACATGTAAGGTATTTGGAACACACTCTTGCTGCCATTACATGACCTTGACCTTTTTTGTGCCTAGGATCATGTTACGGTCAAATTGCCTTCGGAGGGCGTGACACTGGGCTTCGTTGGCACAAATTCCTGTCATTCATTAACTTTCAAACTGTTTTACAAACAGATTTGGCCTGACAAATGGTCACAGCAAAGTAAAGGGGCAATTATCATTCTTTTGCTATAATGGTCACATCTGGTATGATTTGCAATTTTGCAGGTCTTTTGATATGAGTGGTCATAAATGACGGGAGGCCCGCGCAAGTACGGAAGGGTTCAGTTAAACGAGCAGACTGGATTTCTGTGTCATACGACACCATATGTAGGTACCATTCAATATACATCACTTTATTAGTTGCACCGATCTATCAAAATCTGGCTCGCACTTTCATCCTTCACTTTATAGGGTCTTATCAGCCAATTGTTGGGTTTGTGCTACGAGTTGGGCTCATCCACTCACCCTAGTGTATAAATATTACTGTTCTTCCTTGGTATACAAAGTTTGATAGGAGCTAGAGTTTGTGTAGCTCCTGTCAAAAGCTATCACACTTGTTTTCAAAACTTGCTAGGAATCGTAACATTTGTGTAACCTCAAGTCTTTCAAAGCTGTGAATTGCTCGGGTTTTCAAAGGCAATTTTTCAACTGCTTGATTTAGCCAGGTTGGGATTGCAATAGATGTTTCCAAAAAGTGTTGACATTTGGGTGAGATTAATTACAGATTGCTTTAATATTTGGACTCTTGATACACATGAGCATATGGAGGACACACATAACGCCATAATATTTGGAACATTGACATTTAGCCAATTTTTTTGCATCAAAAAGTTCTACCAGTTTCTCCATCATCATAATAATTATGCCTTTAATATTGCCTATAATTGGTCACATCTGTGTACTGATTTGCCATTTTCAGGCTTTTCGATGTGCGTGTCATAACTGGTTGAGGCCCACGCAAGACGGATGGTTTTTTCCAGTAAACGACCTGGATTTCCTGTTGTCCATTTCGCCTCACATTATGTTGGTACCATTCATATACATCAAACTTTAATATTTGGCACGGATCTATCAAAATCTGGCTAGTATAGGTTTTATCAGCCAGTGTTAATTGTGGTTTACAATTGGTCCATCATTTTTCCACCATAGTGTTTATTATGATCATCTTGCTATGCCCAATTTGAATTAGAATCTAGTGTTTGTGTAGGTAATCTCGTGCGATTTCCTCAGCATTGAAAGTATATTATCTAGCCAAAGTAACTGAGGGAGTAATCATTTAAAAATTTTCCCAAAATGATTATTTTCCTATTTAGAACTACACCACTGCATTATGTGATGATTTAAAAAGTATACAGATTATTATTACTGAATGTATTACATTATCACAGCCAAAAGGGCTGTTGATAAAAGTAATAAAAGTCAGTATAATAAAAATTAATAAAATTTAATTCTCCTTAAATTGGAAAAATTTCTTCCGTCAAAGTATTAACTTTGCTTGATTTAAGGTATACCCTTTGCAATGGTGAAAATTTAGGTAACTAAACTGATTAGCTAGCACAGTTGTAAAACCCGTGATAGGGATCCAATGTTTGTGTAGGTCAGCCTTGGGGATCAGGCTCTTCATCATCATAATAATTATTACCTTTAATAATGTCTTGATATATGTTGAGCCATTTGGAACACTTATGCCAAGTTCATGACCTTGACCTTTTGGACTGTCCAATCGGTTGTGTTGGAAAACTAGTATTTTGTTTTACGTCAAAACGTTAGTACAAAGTTTCTTTCTTGGATACATGTAAGCATTTGGAACAAACTCGTGCTGGCAATTTAACATTGAACCTTGCCCTTTTTCGTGCCATATTAGAAGTTGAAGGGGATTACACACTTGTTGATTTGAAATGTACCTTTCCGGAAAATATTTTAAGTGTTCCGTCCTCTGTCTGTCCCATCCGAGATTTGTGTTTAAAGTTATCCGGAGGAACCTTAGGCCCTACATTGTACTTGATTGGCTTTTAAAGGCTTGGATCATTTCATTATTGCTTTAATAGCAGTGATTAATGATCAATTCTTTTCACTCTGTGGCCTATTCATGTTTCATTCAAATTTCGTCAATACCCCTAAAGCAATTTTTTTTCTTTGGAAAAATTAAAAAATGGCAATAATAGGTTAACCCTTTCAACAACACAGGCCCCTGTTAGTGATAATTGGCAAAAGTGTTAGATCCAGAAAATGCGCCGGCTCGTGAACGAGCCGTCTCCTCAGGATCTGCACTTTTTGCAAGTATTTTTCTTATTATTAAGAACAAAAACAACCCAATTTTCCTTAAATGGACTTGTCTTGAAAATCATTTGTTTTGACATTTGGATGGTTGCAAAATTTACATATCAAAATCTAATTCCTGGGTTACATTAAGGGTAAAAGGGTTAATATTTGCAAGGTATGGTATTTAGACCTCTTCGGCCGAGAGAGGTGGTCAAAACAGTTCGCGTGGGACCTGGCAGTGATGTTCCAGTCTATTCTACTCGCGTCCAAGTTGGCATTCGTTTCGTATAATGTGGTTTCGCGAATGGTAAGTTGATTCAAATGAATTGAAACGAGAGGATTAAATTTAATGGGTCGTATTTTGACAAAACAGCCTTGTAAGGGTGACTTGACAAGGGCAGCTTTTGAGGACCATTTATATTATTTTGATTGAAAAAATTGGTCCAATATGATTTTATTGCACAAAAAATAATGGTTAAATTACATATGGCTTAGATCATTTCGAAGGGCTATCTAGCCAGAATTTCCCGGAGTCAATTCAAATACACATATTTTAATTTTTTGGCATCTCACCTCCCGTTCCTTTTCCCCAAGTTAAAAAATTCCCATAGAAACATCATTTTTTATTGCCACCGGTTCGATGAAAGCCGGTGGCATATTGTTTTTGGACCGTCCGGTCTTGTCCATCCTGTCTGTATGTCCGTCTGTTGTATGTCCGTCTGTCTGTCCGTTCTGTAAATGTCCGTCTGTCTGTCTGTCGTCTGTCTGTCTGTCCGTCACACGGCATCCGCGTTCGAAACCAGTCGCAATTTCTTGGGTTTTGGTATTAAAATCATATATGACCAAATTTCACGCAATATAACGGAAAGGAGGATTCTATTAAACTTTTTATCAAATTTAATATTCGGAGAAAAAAAAGGTTTTGCAATTGTTTATATGCCGTTAAACTTTGGGCAGGTTTCGGTGAAAAAGACAGTAGGTTTCAAACATATTGTTGAAATGTACATTAGGATTGGCCTCAAGTTACAAACATAGTTTATATTTCACCTTGTTTGGACCAACTCAGTTTGAGCCATATTTCCACGTAAAAATGGGTTCCTAATTTTTTAAACTTCCAATTGTAGAGGTGGCATTGCGCCAAACACGCCTCCTTGCATGAAAAATCCACGTTTCTGCAAATGTTGTTGTGTTAATTTCCTGCCATTTTTAATCAGTACAAAAATGTATTCGTCATATTACTAATAGCTGTGGATTTGCTTCAAGGCCGAGTGTTCACCCGAAAGGATGGGGTTAGCGAGTCAGCAGCGTGGCTGGGACCGTTTCAACTTCCATGTGCCGATACACTACATATCATTGGGTATGTTGCAATTACCGGTTAATTGTCAGTGAAACATTATTTTATTGAGGATCAACAAATTTCAAATTATTTTCAAAGAATTTTCTTCATGTCTCTTCACCCCAGTTATTACATTGTGATACCTGTGTTGAACCATCCTTTAATGGAAGGGTGATTTTTGTAATGCTTCTTGTCCATTTTATTCTAGTTGAGTTTTTTGTCAACGCCTGCTTTAGCTGCAAGGCGCGGAAACTATTTAGTCATCCGTTTTTACGTTTCGTTTCAATTGTCTGTCCTCGTTCAGAAAACCAATAGGTTTTGTCAAAACGTTTGTAAGGTTTCTTTCATTCATGATAAGACTTTACGGATTGCTTCAATATTGGAATTTGATAAATGTGTTAGCAACCGTTTGCAGGCACCGGGGCGGGATAACTGTCCTGAGAATTAGGGCTTCAGACTTTGCTTGTCGGTAAAAGGCGCCTAAACTTAGGCTTAAGATTGGGTTCATTACAATTTCCGGAAACCCACTTTACGGATTGGCCTCTCATGGTACATTCATTGTCTTTTCTTGTATGTGAGAGTTGAGTCAGGCTATGCCCCATATATTTAAAGTTTTAAGGGATTAAGCGCCCTAATCCTATTACTTTTAGGTGATGGGTATAAATGATTGCTGGTGTGGCGAGGGCCTTTGGCAACCAGTTAGGTTGTTTCTAATTTCCAGGATTGTAATATTGAGTTCCTGAAGTTTTGGGATTTACCCCTCGGACAGGTTGGATATGGGACACGAACCCGTGGACCCGTCTTGCGTGTTAGGATCCTGTGGCTTGGTACCTTAAAAATGTCAGAAAAGCGGACGTTAAACCCTATTCACTACTCACGGCACTCACTGATAAAGTGAGATAATGGAACACATACATAGCCATTAACATGACTTGACCTTTTTGTTAACTTCACCATTGTTGCAGGAAAAACAAAACTTAGCCATTTTTACAGTCAAAAAGATTTGTTACCAGTCTTCTTCATATCATTTTACCTTTAATATTAACTTGATTTACATGTGAAGCATTTGGAACACACTTATGCCCCCATTATATGAACCTTGACCTTTTGGACCTTCACTTGCTTGTTTGGAACATTTAGCCAAATTTGTTTACTTCAAACAGTTTGTACTGGTTTCTTATCATTCATTATAATTTCATATTACCATGAATTCAAATTGCTTCAATTATCTGGACACTTTGATAAATGATAAGTATTTTGGAAACCTCATTGCCTGCATTAACAATTGGTCCTCTTGAACCTTTTTTTGTGGCCTAATGATCATGTTTACGGTTTCAAATGCCTTTTCGGCAGGAGTGGACATTTTTGACTTCGTGAAAATCTTGTCTCATGAACTTTCAAAAACAGTACAACAGTTTGGCAGAACTAAATGGTCACAGCAAATAAAGCAATTATCATTCTATTGGCCTATAATTGGTCACATCCTGGTGTATGATTTGCAATTTCAGGCTTTTGAATGAAGTGTCATAACTGGCTGGAGGGCCTTAGCGCGCAAGACCGGAGGGTTCCAAGTAACGGCAAGACCCTGGATTTTCTGTTGTCCATCACGACATTAATTAGTATGTACCATTTCATTTCATTACAAACAATTTTAATATTTGCATACCGATCTATCAAAATCTGGCTCGCTACTTTCTCTTTCACCAGTTATAGGTCTTTATCAGCCAATGTGTGGCTTTACGAGTGGGCTCATCCACTCACCAATTAGCTGTATTAAATATACTGATTTCTTGCTTGATTTTTTACAGTTCCTTGATAGGATCTTAGAGCTTTGTGTAGCTCCTGATCAGCTATTCCACAAATTCTTTTCAAAACTTGATAGGGAAATTCTAACAACTTTTGTGTACCTCAGCAGCCCAGCTCAGGCTGGAAATATGCTCGGGCTCAGCCAATCAAAACTGCTTGATTGCCTAGTTGGGGATTGCCCAATTAGATTGTTCAAAAAAGGTTGTTGATGTTCAAATTTGGGTGAGATTAATTATCAGTATTGCTTTTTAATATTTGGACTCTTGATACACATGGAGCATATGGAAGACAAAACCATAAACGCCATTAATATGGACATTGAACCTTTAGCCCATTTTTTTGCATTCAAAAAAGTTCTTTAACCAGTTTCTCCCATCATCATAATTATGCCTTT
>JAQRGA010000196.1:0-25317 GCA_029237695.1 Conchocele bisecta
AATGTTTGTGATGAAACCAATGTTCACGCTCGTTAGCATCATTTGCCATGCTGCCAGTATCACAAGTAACATAGACAAGCAACTACACAACGCATCTCATGACATCCATACGCAGTTTGATGCATTTATAAAGGTAGGCAAAAATGACATGCCTGGGCGTCATATTATGTGGCTGTGACTGGAGAAATGGGGCTTATGGGATTTGTGACCAGTGTATCTCCTAATCAAAATTTTATAGCATACTACTGTAGTCTGATAACGATCTCCTGTTGCTTGTTAGTATCATGACCGGTGTTTCATTGATGGAATGGCGCACAGTGCAGATCCTGATCAGACTGTGTGAATGCATAGGCTGATCTGGATCTACACTGGTCGCAAAACCCGTAAGCCCGATCTCTCCAGTCACAGGTTCATATTCTGACTAGGCGATCGCCAGGGAGTGTCTCACCCACTAAACGAGGCGATCACCAGGGAGTGTCTCACCCACTAAACGAGGCGATCACCACAAAGGTCAAGGACACACTATGAGGAAGTCCAACATTATTGATACGACGGTCACGGTCAACAAGGTCAAGGTCACTGGATGGATAGCTACAAATGTGAGGAAGCTAGTGATAAAGTTTAGTAATGATCCGACTAACGGATAAAGATATATGGGAAATTTTGACACGCACTTTAAACAGACCAAATGTTATTCATACCACAGTAAAGTCAACACCTCATGGTTTTATTCCTTAAATATATTACACTAGTGTATTATGAATGTTACTACACTGTGTTGTGGAATTGCCACTTTATGCAATGTTTAGTAATATTTACACTGTCCATAAATCCATAATGGAAATTCCAATTCAACGTATTGCATATGCGACGTTGATTCGTTACAGTGTGTTTGACATACTTAATTTCCATGCATGACGTTGTCAATAACGGCACTCTATTAACTAGCAACTGTACAATGAATTGCAACAAAATAACGTAAAACAAGATGATTCTTAACTTTGACGCCATATTTGGTTATTTACAGTTTGTTAAACTATCCGAAAAATCAATGTCGGTCTCCACATTCTGTAAACATAGCAAATGTTTTTCGTACTACAGTAAACGCAACAACCCATGGTTTTATTCCTTAAGAGTAGATAATAGCATTACATATACAATGGAACTTCTCTAAACCGGACACCATGTATAATCAAGTGTTGCTCATTTTGATGGGTTTCATTGCCATTTAACTCCGTTGGTGCTGTCTGTTCGCGGTCACAAAACACGAACGTGTGTATTGGAATGGTCATGTGTCTGATTTACAGTGGAGCATCTCTAAACCGGACACCCTGGGGACTCCACCGTACCTGATTAATGTTTGTTTGTTTGTTTGGGTTTAACGGCCTATCAACAATGGGTGTATTACTAAATTCCATATATTACCTGTACAAGTACATGTACATGTTCAAGTACAAATGGGGGGAAAATTCCAAAATCAGAACAGAATATTTACAATAAGAAAAAACTATACGTTCAGCCATGAAATCAGAATAATACTGATCTGATGCCAGGTCCTCGTCACACTAGAATCACTTGGCACTCTTCCAAAAGCAGTAGGATCAGTAATAATCTTACTGCTTTTATAATGGGCAATAACCCAATTCAACTCCCAGGTAACAAAAGAGCCAAAGATAACTAGAAATGTGGCCTGTCGGCACACGAATGCCCCCGCTAGCAGCCAAAGAAAACGAGGCATATTTGATTATAAGCCATTTACCCGAGTGTTAAGGTTTTGAACGCACCAAGTCTGTGACCTTGACCCTGTGCTTAGCGGGGGCGGGACGAATGTGGATTTGTCACAGGGCGGTAGAGGACCATTGGAGCAATGCGTGTGTGAAATGTGAAGCAGATCCGAGGAAGGAAACAGAAATTATAAGGCATTTACCCGAGCGTTAAGGTTTCGAAAGCACCAAGTCTGTGACCTTGACCCTGGGCTTAGCGGGGGCGGGACGAATGTGGATTTGTCACAGGGCGGTAGAGGAGCATTGGAGCAATGCGTGTGTGCAATGTGAAGCAGATCCGAGCAAGGAAACATAAATTATAAGGCATTTACCCAGCGTTAAGGTTTCGAACACACCAAGTCTGTGACCTTGACCCTGGGCTTAGCGGGGGCGGGACGAATGTGGATTTGTCACAGGGCGGTAGAGGAGCGTTGGAGCAATGCGTGTGTGCAATGTGAAGCAGATCCGAGTAAGGAAACATAAATTATAAGCCATTTACCCAGCGTTAAGGTTTCGAACGCACCAAGTCTGTGACATTGACCCTGGGCTTAGCGGGGGCTGGACGAATGGGGATTTGTGCAGGGCGGTAGAGGAGCATTGGAGCAATGCGTGTGTGCAATGTGAAGCAGATCCGAGCAAGGAAACAGCAATTATAAGGCATTTACCCAGCGTTAAGGTTTAGAACGCACCAAGTCTGTGACCTTGACCCTGGGCTTAGCGGGGGCGGACGAATGTGGATTTGTCACAGGGCGGTAGAGGACCATTGGCGCGGGACGTGTGTGCAATGTGAAGCAGATCCGAACAAGGAAACAGAAATTATAAGGCATTTACCCAGCGTTAAGGTTTCGAACGCACCAAGTCTGTGACATTGACCCTGGGCTTAGCGGGGGCGGGACGAATGTGGATTTGTCACAGGGCGGTAGAGGACCATTGGAGCAATGCGTGTGTGCAATGTGAAGCAGATCCGAGCAAGGAAACAGAAATGTTAAGCCATTTACCCAGCGTTAAGGTTTCGAACGCACCAAGTCTGTGACCTTGACCCTGGGCTTAGCGGGGGCGGGACGAATGTGGATTTGTCACAGGGCGGTAGAGGACCATTGGAGCAATGCGTGTGTGCAATGTGAAGCAGATCCGAGCAAGGAAACAGAAATTATAAGGCATTTACCCAGCGTTAAGGTTTCGAACGCACCAAGTATGTGACCTTGACCCTGGGCTTAGCGGGGGCGGGACGAGTGAGTGAGCGAGTGAATAGGGTTTAACGTCCGCTTTTCTGACATAGAGGTACAAGCCTCAGAGAGTCTACACGCAGAACGGGCTGAGCGGGACGAATGTGGATTTGTCACAGGGCGGTAGAGGACCATTGGAGCAATACGTGTGTGAAATGTGAAGCAGATCCGAGCAAGGAAACAGAAATTATAAGCCATTTACCCGAGCGTTAAGGTTTCGTACGTACATGTACGTTACGTATGTTACGTACGTACGTACGTTACGTACGTACGGACGCCGGTAACACTATATGCCCCCCTCACCATTCGGTGGCGGGGGCATAAAAACGTACCTGATTGATGTACATTATTATATGCTATCTTCATACTATTCAGAGCCAAAGGGGATATCAAAGAGATAAAAGAGGGATTCAAGAAAAGCACAGAGATGTCTGGCAAAATAGCTGTCCACTTCTGTGAAAATGAGTGGAGCTTCAAGTTTGAAGAGTTCATCAGTATTATGAAGACGTGTTGTGAAAGGTGAAACAGTGTTAGAAGGTATGATATAACTCACGTACACACTATTTAATTTGTTAAAACATTTGAACAAACACGTAAGCTCCTTGAAATTTGATCAAATAAAATGGTGCCTTGTTGATATATATATATATATATGTGTGGCTGTGGCTGGAGAAATGGGGCGGTTAGGTTTTGCGACCAGTGTAGATCCAGATCAGTCTGTGCATCCGCACAGTCTGATCAGGATCTGCACTGTTCACCATTCCATCAGTGAAACACCCGTGTGCTTCTAAACGCGTAGTAAATGTAATTCCTACCATTTCCGAGTTTAACACTTTCAACACCACATGCCTGTATAGTGGTATTGGCAAACAGTGTAGATCCAGATGAGACGGCTCGTGACTAACCCTGTCAACACCACATGCCTGTATAGTGGTACATGTATTGGCAAACATTGTAGATCCATATGAGACGGCTCGTGACTACATGTAACCCTTTCAACACGTCAGGCCTGTATAGTGGTATTGGCAAATAGTGTAGATCCAGATGAGACGGCTCGTGAGTAACCCTTTCAACACCACAGGCCTGTATAGTGGTATTGGCAAATAGTGTAGATCCAGACGAGACGGCTGATCTGCACTTTTAAAAAGTAAATTTCACATTTTTGATTTTTGAGAACAAAACACCCCCTTCCTTTTCATAAATGTACTAGTCTGAAAATCATTGTGTGACAATTGGATTGGTCCGGAAGTTAATACAAATCCATTCCAGTTACTTAGGGGTGAAAGGGTCGAGAAAGATTAGTTGGGGACATCCCCACCACCACCACCCCCGGACCCGAGGTATGCTGGATCAAAAATAGTTTCTGCCTGCACATAAATTGATGCCTGGCTACGTGCCCAATATATTCCCTGATCAGATTGCATGGATAAGCACACTAGGATGTGTATACACGGGCAAATTTGCAATAATATTTATCGAGTGCTGTAGTGCGTTTCCCGATCACAAGCAGGCCTGCCGTTAGAACCATACGCCCATATCCAGTCAGTGTCCCAGTCAGTGCACAATGTATGCCAGTTTACCCTGTTGACCCATAACAAGCTGAATAAAATAACCCAGAACAGGTGTAAAAATTCAAAATTTTGTTCGCATTTTTTCTTATTTCTCATCAAAAGTATATGTTTTTACCACTCATTTGAACCGTCTCGTTGAGTGGTGACAATATATACTTCCATGCATAAATGAACGATTGTTTTTCTTTTCGAAAGATTCTTCACGACATGGAAGGGTTCATCTAAATATACATATCCCCACAGGAGAACGAACAGAGAAGGCTACATGAAGAGAAGGCTGAATGGCGAAGGAAGGCGCAGGCTGAAATCCATATCGGAAAATACATATTTAATGTATAGCTGTAGGTTGATAGTTCACTATACAGCAAAAAAATACATATGATGTAGATATGCATATGAAAATCAGATGTGAAACTCATATGAATTACATACGAAATTCATATGAATCGAGCACATCTGATTTTCATATGAAGAATTTACATATGACTTTCAAATGTGGCATATGTTGTAATGTACATCCTATCTTTTACAATGATATGCATCATACTGAGGCCTAAACAAAATAATTGTTTGTTTCGGGTAACGCCGTGAAAAAAGTTAGGTAGGCTAGGGGCATTTTATTTTTTTCTTTTATTTTATTTGTATTCAATTTGTTGTTTTTTAGTTATTTTGAAAAAAAATATGACTGCTTTTATTTTTCCCAGAATCAGTAATAATCTTACTATTTTTATAATGGGAATAACCCAATTCAACTCCAGGTAAAACACAAGAGCCAAAGATAAAATATACCTTGTGGGCAACCAGAAAATCGTGATTCCTATAAGGAAGGAGGGAACCCTACGTTAATTTACGCCGTATCACCGACTACCACCCACTTCCCATTCTGAATGTAGCAGGTAACAAGCTTTAAAGTGCCCTAATACACACGACTAATGGAACATTTTATTGCCATTTAAAAAGGGGTGTCACCGTGTAATAAAGAATCATAATTAACCCCAACATATAACTATGCAAATGACAGCAAAGAACCATGCTAGGTGCCGAGAACATCTGTATAAATAAACAAATACATAGGCTTTGCATCATTATTCGGATTTTGTGATTGGTAGATTGATCAAATAGACAATCCATGTAGATTATCACTTGTTAGAAGCATGACGGGTGTTTCATTGATGGAATGGTGAACAGGCGCAAAACCCATAGGCCCCATTTTCCATTCACAGACATTTTACAAATGAGTGTCCATGTGGTGAAACTAGGAGATGTGGTTTAACTTAAGCCAGTGCTAGGATGTCATATACTCCCACCTGCCGCCCACCTTTCCACAACGGATTGTGATTTAAAACACTTATTACAAATGTTAGTTGTATTGAGTTTATTCCGAAATTTTGCCACAACCAAGGTTGTCTCGTATAAAAATGGGCAGATAATGGCTTAATTCTTTCAAATTTCATGATCCAACAGAAAAAACTAAACTATTACTTGTTGATATGTCAGCCAAGAGGAACTAAGAGCTTTTGAATTAGTCAGTGAGGTAACATGTAATACATGCTATTTTGGACGAAAAATGAAAAGAAAAATACCACATTGTTATTATTACTTCTAGACAATGCTATTTGGAATGCAATCACCAAATTTCTGGACCTAACAACCAAAAATATATATATGTCAACAGTTGTATTGTGTGTGATTGTTTGTTTTTAGTGTTTAACGGCCTATCAACAGCTAAGGTCAGTTAAGGCCGGGGCAACGGGTTCGCTCCCATTTTAACCTGCTGCATTGGGGGGAAATCCCACATCAGAACAGAATTATTTACATCGAGAACAAATTATTCAGCCCTGAATTAGATAACCGGGACTTTTGCCAGGTCCATGCACACCAAGTCACTTGGCCCTTCCCTAAAATAGGTGTTTTAACCAGATTTAACTGTCCATACAAAATCCCAAAGCGTATGAGAGGCCAAACCAGGTCTCTCCAGGTTTAGCGGTTTCCGGGGATATCGGTAAGGATGAACCCGATCGTTTTAAATTACCCATCGCATGCTCCACATGCCACCCACTGCGATCCCACTCCTGATTCAGACTGTGCAGATTAAAGTTTACATGGTTGTTAAATTCAGCAAGCCCCTTTATGCCATGGTGAGTAGTAACAATAGTCCTTAAAAACTCGACGAGACGTTCAAATGAGTGGTAACAACATATATTTTTATGGACGAAAGAAATTAACAAAATAATATTTGTTTTAACAACAAAGTTATTTTATCTATAGTCGGTGGCTGGATGAAGTTATTCTAGGAGTATAACACCAGAGGATATTGTATGTATGAGACACATTATCCGTAGTTATTGTTTTTAAAGAGAACATGACTGAATTTCTGTGAAATACATACCGTTTTCATCTACAATGTATATTCATGTGGGCCTGTGATTGAAGATATAGGGACTTGGGACATGTTGTGACCAGTGTAGACCCAGATCAGCCTGCACAGTCCCTGATCAGTTTATTTGTTAAATGGTTTTTAACGGCCTTATCAACCAGCAAGGTCTTTAAGGCCGGTGTGAACGGGTTCAATCTCCCATTCAACGGCTGCATTGGGTGGGGTGGGGGGAATCACACCAAAAAAATACATTATTCAGCCCTGAAACTAGAATAACCTGACTGTGTTCAGGTCCTACCACACTATAGTCATTTCCCCTAAAAGTAATAGGATTTGGAATAATCAAATTACTCATTATTAAGGGTTATAACAGATTCAACTCTCACGTACAATATGCCAAAGATGTACCTGAGGGCCAAACCAGGTCCTCTCCAGTCGAGATTCCGGTAAAGGAAGAATCCCGATTGTTAAATTACCAAACATGCTCCAGCCAACTGTGTTCTGACTGGAGAAATAGCGACCAGGGTTAGACCAAGATCAGACCGTGCATTGTACAGTTCTGTGATCCGGATCTGCACCATTTCGCCCTTCATCAATAAAAACACATCATGCTTTTAACAGTGAATACAGATCATTATCGGCTACATGCGTTTCATGAGTGCCATTTCTCCAGTGGACAGCCACATAATTTGGGCCGCGTCATTACGAAACGGGCTTAATGGACAACGTCATGAAAATCGGTAAACGACGTCGGATAAAAAGGACGTTTAAATTGGTTAGTGTCGCGTTAAAAGTTCACAGTTTGCCCTCCATTTACGTTTACTGGTGGTCAGTTAACATTAAGTGTGAACAGGAAACGGTAAATGATAACTTACTTGAACTTTACTAATATGAGACGCGATATTGTACCTCGGTACACACATTATGACGTCATGACTTGACGTCACGTATTGTGACGTCCATTTGAACGTGAATATCATGTTTGACGTTATGGCCATGGCGTCGTGAAATATTATAGCATGGATACTTGCAGAGTTCCTCGCAGACATCAATGGATTGAGAAGAATGCTTTCAGGGCTTGAGGTAATGTCGTCCTAACTGTCGTTCTTTGACATTTTTCCTCTTTTCGTCGTTGTCCTTATGAATTCAAATGGTGAACGCTAAATTTAAAATGATACATATCAGAGAATCTTGCTTAATGCACTTTGATTTCCTAAATAACTCTTAATATGAACAACCTTGTGTTATGCCATCGATCTTACCATATATTCTCTTGGTAAATTGAGACTTTTGAAAATTATATATTCCTAGTATTAGCGAATGAGTATGCCATTTAATGCCACTCATTTTATCATAATGGAAGTAGACACGCAGCTATATAATGACTTAAATATCCGGGTTTGTATGAATTTAAAATAAAATGATAACATATTACATGGAAAAGTGCTGGTCATAAACTTGCTTTTGTAGTGGAAAGTGCTTGTGTTAGTATCAATCATCAGTTTATCATTGATTGCACCTAATGTCGATCAGGCGATGGTTAATGCGACCTCAGAAAGGACCACGGCGACAATTATAAGGTTATACGCTCCACATATGCCGGTAACGTGTATTTGTCACAAAGTTAATGTTATAAAGCGGCCTACTGTTCTAACTTTTAAATATGTCGTCGCATACGAAATGGTGTAATGATGTCGCTATTATTTCAGACAGCAGCAAACAACAGGCGAACGCCTCACTCTGCCTTATTTGAAAATTATTCATACGAATTACGTTACTTGGGCCGCAAATCCAAAACATAGCGTTACATAAGCAACAGCAAAACGAGCATAAACATTTATGTTCATACTTTGTCTTGGCCTATTGGAGACATTGGCCAGGCTACGCGTATCCAAATTTGGTTGACCAGCGATCCGAAGATGAAAATCTAAAGGACTTGTCTGGCTCAACACCCTTGTATACGCCGTTGATAAAAAACGTCGTAATTTTTCGACGTCATTGTCTTAAAAAACGTCATATAATTTTTTACTACGAGTCATTTAAAATACTTCTAAAAATGAAACCATAATTAGGAAGATACATTGATAAATTTTGGCGGCTTATGGCTTTTGAAAAATATGTACAATTCGAATACGCGAAAAAAGTAAAAAACACTGAATATGTTGTCCATTAAGCCCGATTTTCGCACGGCGGGTCATATATTTTAGGGTTCGTGTTGTGCAAAAAGTACACACAAGTTAATGGTTGACTTTGCCAAGGTTACGTGTCGTTTGTCAATTATTCACTAAGAATATAAAAAAAAACAACATTTATATACATACACTTCTTAAAATCAACTACATGGCAGGCTATTCGTTACTACTCCATTTACCGCTTCAACGTTCTTATGACGTTGAAGTCGCCCGTTATTGTTAACGTCGTAAATTTGCGTACGTCATTCAGCTAAAAATTGTTGTCATAAGCCCGGTTTTCGCATGACGCGGCCCATTTTACATCAAAATAATATCTCCCAATCTGTAGGTTTGGATGAGACTTGTGTGGATGCACATGGGTGTCTTGGGCAACACTGGTCGCAACTGTCGATAAGCCCATTTATGTTGAGGGAAGACATATTTGGACATGCCATGCGACTTTGTTCGAATAATGTGCGATATCTTAGTGGAAAATCATTTACAAATTTACAATATAGAAGTGTTCGAACTGTTCAGCGCATATGCGGAAGAGAATTCTGATTTGCTCGTAAATTATGTCAACTTTCGACAGTCATTTACATAAAATATCACTGTTCTGTAAATGTTTCATGAAAAGTGCACCATTCCTTTTAGGTACAGAATCCTGGTTCGTCTCTATGTTTCACTGCTGTATAGTTAATACAATAATACATTTCTATAATGTTAATTGTTATAATAAAGTAAAAAGAAGAGCAAATTTTAAACAATTATGGCGAGCAATCAAATAAGTAAATACCAAAATAGTTTTAGTCACAACTAAAAAACAGTACCGAGTAAGCATTTTATGTACTATTTTTGCATATTTTCCTATTTGGGACACGTATAATGACGACAAGAAAATGTGGCCTATCGGTACACAAACGTCCCCGGTGGCAAATTGGAAAAACTTGATCAAACTTTCTTAACCAATCAACGGACAGGACACTCAGTCCAAACATACGGTACATGCCTCACATATTACCGAAAAAAAGGGAAGGCACATAAAATAGCCAAAAATAAAGTTATCCCGAGACTATGATATTGAAAATACAATTAACCAATTAAACAAGGATTACATTTAACAACAAATACTTATAATATAGAACAGGTCACTATTTTATTTACATACAGTCATACATATGTGCAGTTGATCTGGGGCTACCATTGGTCGCAATGCGGAAAAGCTCAATTCGCTCGTGATACATCTTGGAATAAACAAAACAAATGTCAACGCAATACTGCTGGTATTAAAATCATACACTTGCGATGGATATATATTTTACATACAGGCCACAGGATTATAACCAGGTTTATAAACACTGTTTTCATTAACAAGAGTCAAAGTTATGTACTGATGTATATAGTTATGTACCTGTCAATAATCATTTATGGAAGATCTATCATATGTGATGACTTTATAAGACATTTATTAAAACATTCGCATTTGCCATGCAACAATTAGTTTCGTCAACCTTTTAACGTCGTTTTAAAGAAACTATCAGTTTTGCATATACAGTTACACTGTTACCAACTCTCTTAAGATAAACTCCTGTAAAACTCAGTAAAAACTCCTGGTCCCAAGTTAATGTTAAAACCACTTATAATCGTTAATAACTGTTTGCTAGCTAATTATTTTCTCTGTCCCTTCACTTGGTACTCGGCAATCATGTTAGTAACCATGTTTTATTTAGGACCCATCTATTTTGTGCGAATCACAACATCATAAGACTCTTGTTCACAAAGTGTAACTCAACATCATCAACGCTGCTTGCTATCTCAATATGTTTTATCACAAGATATGTTCGTACGAGTGCACCTCTCTAAACGGACACCTGGGGCCTCCCAGTTGTTGTCTGGTTTGAGAAGGTTGTACTGTAATGCATGGTACATGTGTATTCAGGATATATGTTAATGTATTTGCAATAAGAACCGGACATTATCATTAGCGGAAAAGTATAGTTAACTTAAAGATATAAAAATTAAGACACATTGTCTAGTTTTTCGAGATTATACATTAATCTCAATGTGGCTGAGGACTGGAGAAATGGGGTTATGGGTTTTGTGAATCCGTGTAGCTCCTGATCAATAGGACAGAACTGCGCTGCTAAAACAATCTAATTTTCGCACAGACAGACTGATCTGATCTACACTGGTCACAAAATCCATAAGCCCATTTCCCCAGATCACAGTCACATTTCAACACCCAAGACAGCCAGCATCCATGACTTCAGCATTAGTTCAGGAAGTTCACTAATTTCAGATATGATCTTCATTCTGAAACGTCGTAATTTCTAATACAAAGGTGTCCATACCGTTAAATTTGGTTGCTAAGTAGCGCTATTCGCTATTCGCATGAATTCAACCAAAGATCTCGAGAAAAATCTGGTATATAATTGTGCACACATACACATTGAATTTCTCACAGATTTATTATATGACCGTAATAAGGAGTGGACGTTTATTTACTCCATGCAAATATCCGAAACCGTAGTGGTATCCTTCATAAACTTTATTAGTTTATACGAGAATATTCACGGTATATATACTTTGGTTTTAAAGAGTGTTTATCAGATCACTGTGATGTAAAGAAGTTTATAAACATAGAACAATTTAATTTTTCTATTCTCCCATATTCACTGTACTAGTAGCACTTGGGCATGGATCAGATCATGTATACATGTATATTTAACCTTTTTTTGGCTGAAAAAATACGATAATATGTTCGTTGGAAACTTCTGAAATTGTTACAAAAACTTCATCAATCCGAGAAGCACACAAAAAAATGTAGCATGAATGTTATGATAATCTGAGTCATTTACCAATCACAATAACTAGGCAGTTTCTTTGTCTACATAACATATTTGTCCTGTGACTGGAGAAAATGGGGCTTATGGGTTTTGACAACAGTGTAGACTCAGAATCAGCATAGTGCATCTGCACAGTTCTGACAAGATCTGGCACTGTTTGATTACATCAATGAAGCACACATCAGTTCTACAAGCAAAAAGGATTGTTATCAGGAAACCGAGTGATATTTGATCAGGAGAAAAATTGGTCACTTATCACATATGATAGCCCACTTTTCCAGTTACGCCACATTTACCAATACACCATAGTTTATAGGCAGTTAGTTTATATGTTCTACATAATATTTAAAAATAAAAATCAGAAAAATAGACAACCGTGAGATCCAGAACAAGATCTTTGTTTGCAAACACTGCCAGTCTAGGGGCCAAATCACTAAGCTTTGTGATGACCTTAAAAATGTGCGTACGGCAAATTTAGGATCGTCTGTAAATTTCAGTTTGATGATTGACATTAAATTTTGCACTTACAAACATTTTAGTCGTACAAGTTAGTGATGGACCCCTGGTCGGGGGGTTTGTCGTGTGAAAAGGGTTTATTAAACCTTTTTTTGGAACTCTAACACTGGAAACGGAGTTTTAGCTGCTATAAATAATGATAATGGATAATTTCCGAAACAGCCACACCCCTGATTACAGTCCCCGCACAAGTTAAATGTGGTCCTATAATGCATTTGTAACTTGTTTTATTTGAGAATCACCATCAAAGTAACATGTAGATCGATTGGAATAACTTCTGTTTGTCGACTCTGTAGTCATCAAATGAATATGTGCTTCTTTCTGGTGATCTGCGCAGCGAAGCACTAAGGTAGGATGTTTCAGGACTTCTGCTTCTATAATGTGGAGAAGATAATGGAAAAATTTTGTTAAAGAAATGAAACAAGGGCATCGTTATCATTAAGCTAATCAATCCCCTCGCTGGCAGATTTAATAACAAAAGAAAGTTTAAAATGTTTGCCTTACAGTGTCCTCATTGACCTTGACTGGGCGGTTGGACGGACGTGGGTTATATGCAAAACAAATTTGATGTGCAATGATCATACTTTATAATATATCGAAATTATTATGTTTTCATGTGACACATTTAATTAGCATAAATAATAAAAAAATATCATACCTCATTTGCATATGAAAATAACCTGATACAACCACGAGTCACTATCAGTAAAATAGATATTACTAAATGATTTTATATCTGTATAGCGGGCATCGTAATTTTTACAAGGTGGTGGAATAGTGACAAAATTATACACTTATTTAATTCCTATACTGAACATTTTATGACTACTAATGTGGTGCATGTATTCTTTAATAAGCACGGACCCTCGTGGATCATAACAGCAACTACCTGGTAGGAGTCTCGAGCGAGGAGACGTATGGGATCGTAGGAGCCGATATCAACTGGTGTGGAGTAGTCATCGTAGGTATGGGCGGGGCTTAAACCATGGCGACCGTAATCCTGCACCGCTCTCTCTGAAAATACAGGTTCAGGCCCATTTTTAACTCATTGCAGTCCAAGTTATAATTATATTTGTTTGTTAATTTTCTTTATTTCTTTCATAAAAGTATATGTTTGTTACGATCAGTTGAACAATCTTGTTGGAATATGTTACACTGTTGTTTTCTTCATGTACACAATGACCAATCTCACTGTTTCATTTGATTTAATTGACAAATCTTGAGTTATATCCAAGTGAATATATTAATTGTATCAGAAACTGTGTAACTACAGATAGCGGTATTTGATTTTATTGGTGTTTAACGGTCATCAATAGTAAGTCATTTAAGTCCGGGCCAACGGGGTTCGATCCGCATATAAACTGCATTGGGGAGATAAGATGCGGGAATAATGCATTATTATTTACTCGGAAACCAGATTCAACTGGTCACATACAAAAATGCCAATGACATACGGAGTGAGGGCGGGGTCCGACGACGGACGACGACCGACGAGACGACGGACCGAACAGACGACGGACGGACGGGAGGACGAACGGGGAACGGAAGAGTCGTCGAACGACGACGACTGACGGACGCGGACGTCGACTGCGGGCGAACGACGGACGACGAAGGACGCGACGTGACGACGCACGCGAGAGACGGGACCGACGCCCGAACGAACGACGGGCGAACGAACGAAACCGGAGACGACGACGGGAGGGAGGGCGACGCGACGACCGAACGGAGAACGATGCTGAACGCGAGGACGACGCGACGACGGCGGGAACGCCGGAAGAACCGAGAACGGACGGACTGACGAAACGCGACGACAGAACAGACGGACGACGACGACGACGGGACGGAACGACGGCGCGGACGCGACGGGACGGGGGACAATAAAAAGCGGACGCGACGCGAACTACGAAAGCGGGGGGACGACGAACGACGACGAACGGACGACCGAACGAGACGCGGGACGAGACGACAGGATGACTGCAGGAGCTCGGAGGACGGGACACCGGCCACCGACCCCCCCCAGCCAGGACTGGACGAACGCGACGAGAAGGGGACGAACCGAACCGCGGACGACGGAACGACGACGGGACGACGAGGGGCGACCGACGACGGACGACGGCGACGCGACGGGACGACTGACGGACGGAGACGCGACGACGGACGGGGGAGCGAAACGACGCGACGACGAGACGAACGAAACGGCGAAACGACGGCGACGCGACGGACCGAACGAGACGAACGCGACGGGGCGAACGACGACGTCGAACGGACGGAAGAAAAAGCGACGTCGACGGAGAACGGACGGCCGACGGACGAACGACCGAGGACGCGGAAACGACGGGAAGCGCAGCGACTCGGAGCAGACGAAACCGACGACGGCGAACGACGACTGGACGCGACGATCGCGCTGGACGACGCGTGGACGACGAACGGACGACGAGGCGACGGACGATCGACGTCGCGACCAGAATAGCTGGACGGACGGGGCGACGGGAACGGACGGAACGACGAGACGACGCGACGAAACGACGTGACGAGGACGACGACCGACGAACGGGGCGAACGACTTGGAAACCGACGACGGGACGACGCGAATTGGTGACGGACGACGACGGACGGACGACGCGGACGAACGGAGAAGATCTAGACGACGGGCGACCGAGACGACGGTGAACGAACCGCGACGGCGAACGTGACGAGGACAGCGAGACGACGACGACGGAGGGAACGAAACCGGCCGACGAGACGAGGGCGGGGCGGACGACGAGGGACGGAAGACGAACGGGGACGACGGGAACGGGGGGAACGAACGACGAGACGAGGCACGCGCGACGACGACGCGCGAAAACCCGGAACGAACGACGGGGAAGCGAACGACCGACCGGGACGACGACGGACGGGGCGCCGAGACGGAACGGAGACGACGGACGGAACGGCGCTGGCGGAGACGAGACGGCGACGCGGGGCGACGTCCTGACTGGAGACGACGACGGGATGACTGACGAGAAACAGGTCTCCGGTTGGAATTCTGGTAAAGATGATCCGATCGTTAAAGTACAGATACCTGCTCCCACCTACCACCCAGGATTTCCCTTGGAATATGATTTATAAATGATTGGATGGCACATTTTATCAAGGTGGGGATATATGATATGGAGAATAGGAGGTTAGTGCCGTGAATGGGTAAAAATATTCGGCAAGGCTCAGGGAAACGGGTCTGGGCGAGGCTCTGCCGAGCACATCCCGTTCGGTTTGCCGCAGCCAGAATATTTTTCCATTCAGGCTAACATACTATTCTTTTCATCCGTCAGACACTACAAATGGCTTTAAATGCAAAACAAATAGCCCCAGCCACGACATATTCATACGCAGAGATTAGTATCGTAGCGACAGGATATCAAAACTGTTTTCACGCCACCTATGCACTGTGTGACGGATAAATATCTATTAACCCTTTTCAACACTACAGACTGTGGAGGAATTGGCAGAAAGATACATGAAATTGTTTGGGGTTTGGGCTAGGGTGTGCATTGTCTCTTCTTAGTAATAACAATAAAATTTAAACGTCCCAGCAACGGTTTTAAGGTCCTATAGCGAGGACCTTCTTGACATTAGATAATGTATTGGCCCTGAAAATTGATTTAAAGCACAAATGACGGGCTATACACATGTAAGAACAGCTATAATCAGTTGGTTAAAACCACAGCAATAGACATGCACCTCAACACAGATGCAATTTCTTTACAATCATTTATACTTTTTGTTCCACAAAAAGTACGTTTACGATACTTGTACATGTATTATAAAGAGCCCAAATGGGCTGTCTCGCTTCACCTAAAAGCCTCCATGTGGTCATCTTTGATTCACAAAGACACTTCACTTACAACTTAAATGTTCTCACGATTTGTTTTGGTTTTTAAAAAACCTTTGATCTAACATATAGCGATGGCGCATGTGATTTATGTATACCTTACGTGTTATTGTTTGATATAAAAAATGACCATATTGGTAACAATTAAAATTTGACCCTATTTTGGCCCACGCCGTTTCTTTGACCCAGGGGGGCCCCATATGAAACAAATCTTGAATCCGCCATTACTATCGATCATTCATACAAAGTTTCTTCAAAATCGGCGGCCCCTGGCGGTTCATGAGAAGAAGATTTTTTAAGAATTTGACCTACTTTTCCACCGGCGGCCCCATCTGGATTGTCGATGACCTTCTTTTTAACAAATCTGAAAGGCATCTCCCATCTATCATCCCTGTAAAGTTTGACCAACATCGGCTCAGCATCGGCTCAGCAGTTTCGGGGAAGAGATGATTGAAAATGACAACTTTTGCCATAAGAATTAGCTCACATGAGCTTTGCTCAGGCTCGAGCTAAACAATCTTAAAAGTATTTATTTTATGGAAATATATTTTCCTTGGTAATGAAGACTACAGGTTATGTTACAGCTTTAACATTTAAAATTATATTAGAAATGTTTCCATGAAAAAACAAAAAACAACAAAAAAGTATTTTTCATGAACGTGTGAAAGCCACGGTACATTAAACGTGTGACAGCCAAAGGTTCATTAACGTGTGAGAGCCACAGGGTACATTAACGTGTGACAGCACAGGTACTTAACGTGTGACAGCCACAGTTACATTAAACCCATTATAAGGTTTACATACAAAGCAGACTAACTCCAAACTTCCAGACCAAAGACAAATAAAGTGCTCACTCAATCATTATGACATAGCAACCAAATGTTTACACAAGATTCTGACCAGACTGAAAATACATGTAGGAACAAATGTGTTCTATTTCAGTTAGGTAGAATATGTGTGAAACTTTCACTGGAAAAGTGGATTTGATTGAGCAAAAATAGCCACACATTGCTTGACGAGTTGCAAACGTGTAAATCCTAATTATACAATCATAAATATAAACACCAATTCCAATTATAGTACTATGGAGGACTCTGAAGAACCCATGTAACCAAAAATTAAACATTACGATAACCTAAAATATGGCTAATTCACACATGGGAGGAAAAGAAACGGTTTGTTTGTTTGTTGTTTGTTTATGGTGTTTAAACGGCCTATCAACAGCCTAAGGGTCAATGTAAGGCCTTCGGCAATCGGGGGTTCGATCCCGTTTTTGCTGTTCCATTGGTGAGAAAAATCCAAATCAGAACGGAATATTTACATCGAGAAAAATATATTAGCTTGAAATTGAATAACCAGACCGTGTGCCTGGTCCATAACACACAAATGTCACTTGGCCCCTTTCCAATTAAAATAGGATTAACGAATAATCGGTAATACTCAATTAAGTTGGGAGGGGGGCTGGGGAGCTTGTTGGGGTGGGGGGGGTACAACCAGATTCAACTGTCACATACAAAAATTCCAAAGAAGTATGTGAGGCCAACCAGGGCTCCAGTGGGAATTCGCTGCGGTGGTAAGGATGAACCCCGATCGTTCTACCTGCCACCCACGGGAGACGTGATAAAAACCTCCCATAACATGTTTGATTCCAATATCGGACAACGGAAATGTTCTTCAGCCTGCAATTAGAATAATGATCTGGTGCAGGTCCAGACACACTATACATGTAGTTTGTTTGTTTGTTTGTTGTTGGGGTAAAAGTAGGTCATTTAAGGCGGAGGGTAAATGGGGTTTGTACTAAATCATCTATTACTGTTACAAGTACATGTACATATGGTGGAAAATCCCCAAATCAGAACTGAATATTTACAATATCAAAACTATATGTTCAGCCCTGAAAATCAGAATAATCCTGATCTGATGCCAGGTCTCGACACAGAATCACTGGCCTTCCCAAAAAGTGTTAGGATCAGTAATAATTTATGCTTTTATTATGGGTTAATAAACCCAATCAATTCAACTCCCAGGTAACAAAAAGAGCCAAAGATAAAAAAAGTATGTGGGGCCACCCAACCAGGCAAAATCGTGATTCCTATAGGAAGAACCCCTCCGTTTAATTTACGCCCGTCACGTTCCCCGACCACCACCACCCCCACTCTATAGTAATTGGCGCTTCCCTAAAAGTACAGGATTAGGAATAATCATATTACTCATATAAGGGGTATAACCAGATTAAACTCACATACAGAACGCCAAACCAGGTCTCCGATCGGGATACGGTAAGGATAACCCAATCGTTTAATTACCCATCGCATGCTCCACCTGCCACCACACAACAAGTAGAAAAGCTATAAATATTTCTTCACAACCACTTCATTTGCTACTGAAAATCTAAATTTACTGAAACTTTTAATAGACACTAACAACATTGCGTCGTCTACTTGCGTATAATTTATAAATTAAAGCCATGCACGTGGAATGATGTATAAATGTCAAGTATCTGTTCTGAATTTTAATTGGTTTCGCGTCAACATATATGACTATTGGTCTGTTCCACGTTTGGTCCGACAAACGTTAGGCCATTAATTAAAACTTTTAAATCTAACGAAGTACTTTTTCTCAAATAACAAAAAATTTCGCTGTCAGCAAACGGTGTGGAACAGACAGAAGAGATTGTTTTACACACACTGTACTACAAGCTGGACTCTAAAAAGTAGATTACTTCGCGTTTTCTAATATGTGGCTGGCGAAAGAGACAATGGGGCTGAACAGGTTTTGCGGACCAGTGTAGTTCAAGATCAGCCTGTGCCAGGCCACAGTTGATCAGGATCTGCAACTGTTCGCCAATTCTTCAATGAAAACACCCGTTCAGCATCTAAACAAGCGATTAGTTTATAATCAGGCTAAGGTTCGTTTTATTTCATCAGGAGCTAGAATGGTAACAACTCCATTAAGCCCCTTTCTCCAGTTGCGGCCATATTTGTTGCAGTGTACTGCGATGTGGATTACCGACTTTTGAGGACCTAATAAGTTCTCGCTTGCTCGTCTCTTGCAGCGTTGGATAAGATCATGATGTTTGAATCCACGGGACGTGTTCAAGGACCTGATTTGTCAAACAGTGGCAAACTGTACATCCACTCAGTCTGATTGGAACTTACACTGATCACAAATGTCATAAAGCACCAATTTCTCCAGTTAGTCACATTTGCCCATAATAAGACAGATGATGAAATCATATGAATCATCTAGATTGATCAAACAGCGAAACAATAGAGCAATTTTTTAGCAGGTATATCACGGGAAGGTCCGTCCGCCCACCTGGAGCTGCTGAAAAACAAAAACTTAATGCAAATTTCGAATTCGTTAAGTGTCAGGGGTAGGAGCAGCACCTTGTGAGAAAGGGAAATAGTAAAAAAAACTTCACACAAACGAGGAACCCATCCACCCCTCCAAACTTATATTTATTTGGCCTATATTCAACAATATCCGGACAGGATTTTTTAAAATTTAATTTTAAAAATAGGCAATCCTTTTGAAAATTCACCACCCCTGAAGTCTATGTGTTAGGGACGGACGGTAGTGAACGAACAGAACGGCAAAGAGAAAACAACTGTATATAGCCTCGACATTACTATTACGTCGTATTGATCGGGGGCTATATAATAAAGGAACGACCTAATTAATTTAAGGTAAATTCTCTATCATTCAGAGTCAGGCTATGATAAGTTGCGAGCGTACTGTGTAGAATTTCCAAATTACTCGCAGTAGCATATTGAGGTCGGAGAAGTAGGAAGATGTCTCCCCATTTAAACATGTGTACTCACAATCTCTACTACTGGACTAGCATATGTTATCTGTGAGGTACGAGAGCTACAAAATGTACGTGTAAAATGGCCTACTTATATGGTAGTCGCAAAAGTCGTCTACTCACTTTACGGATAGTGAGTGATGGTGGCCTTTCATACATCGTCTAGGTGTGGTGTAATAATGGTAGTTCTTGATTGATTTGTTTATTGATTAATTGATGATTGTTTGATTGATGATTTATGGTTGTTTTGGGGGAAAAAAAAAAACGTGAGTGTAAAAAGGTCATATGTGGCATGAGTGTAGAAAGGAGCTTATTGGGTGATGCGACCAGTGTAGATCCGGGATCAGCCTGTGCTTGCATCAATGAAATACCTGTCAAGTCTCTAACAAATATCATACTCGCTATCAGGACTTGCAGGGGACTGAGCTTACCAGACTAGGAGTTACAAGGCAAATCGTCCAACCCCAAGTTCTCCAGCCACATAAACAGAGGGGTCGATCACCACACAGTCACGCACAGGATAAATATATGAATTGTACATTGTGTAATCACATCATTGGCTACGGTTCATTGAAAGAAACCGTGTAGGTGCAGTGCAACCTTCTATACCTGACGACATTCTCAATCTGCAGAATGTCAGTCTGAAATATTCCTGAAATTATTGTCAACAAAATGCTCTTGACAGACATAACTAAGGTCATATAGAGAAATGACTTGATCAAGTCTCATTATAATTGATATAATATTTGGGTTGTTGACATTAATCAATAGCAAAGGTCATGTGCAACAGGAATGGTGGGGTAGCTATACGTTCAGCACAAAATACAATTAAAAACTTTTCAGGCACCAAAAGACAAGGCACCGGCTGACAACACCAGATCACTTAGCGATCGGTTGTGAATCAAAGTAGCATTCACCGTTTGCTAGCAGGATGGATTCATTAAAATATGCATATTGCCATCCTCCCGATCTCGGGGTAACCATAAGTAAATTCTCTATCATTTTACTATGATGCCGGTCCCAAGAGCATTGTAATCTGTACCATTTTTCCCAAAAAAAAAAAAAAAAAAAAAAACTTTTTTTTTTCTCCGGGGGTTTTGGTTAAGCCGTCGGCCGTAGACGTTCCGCGCGGTTCACCTTCTCGCCGACCTTGGCGGGTGAGCCAGAGATGCACTCACGACACTCGCTTGTCTGTACTACACAATACCGATTATACCAATTAAAAGGATTTGAGAGAAAATGGACGAATGAAGACAGGGTTGAAAAATATTGCAAGGTGTTGTTTTCGGGGTGTAGTTTATTGCAGTGTCCATGGACTGGCGAGGTGCAAGATCTGAACATGGATCTTGTGTATAATAGTCTAACCTAAAGAAATTCCAATATTCAATATTGTCCACATATTTACATTGTTGCTCTAGTTGGGGGAGGCGACTCCTTAAGAAGTTGGATATCGCGCCTGTTCTGGCGGGACTGCAGTGACTTGGAACTCCTTTTCTCTTGGTTGTTTTGTAGGTAACCACTCCAGGGTTACTTGTTCGATGTTGCGCTCGACCGATCTGGCTCGTCAGTAGCTCTGCCTCCTGGCCGATATCGACATTGGTGCGTCTGTAGCTGTGGGTGGCGAGATGAGGAAATGTCATTAGATTTGATGTATTGGTTGTTTAACGGCCTTTCAACAGCCTAAGGTCATTTAAAGCGTGGCCCCAAACGGGTTCGATCCCGCATGTATCCTTATGCTGCCATTGGGGAGAAACTCACAAAATAGAACGGAATATTACAATTCCAATAAATATATATTCAGCCCTGCATCAAGACAAGGATGGGGAAGAGTGATATGATTTATTGGTGTGTTTGATGTGCTATCAACAGCTAAGGTCATTTGAAAGGCCGTGTCTACAGGGTTGAATCGCGTATTTTCACTATTAGGGAATGGTGTAGGGAAAGTCCCAACATGTGGGGGCGTTTCACTAAATTTTGTTACGACTAACTGTTCTTATGTCTTTTAATTTTCGTATTAACACTATTTTCTTGTATACAATTTGAGTTACATTTAATTCAGCATAGAATGATAGAAGTAAAAGCCCATGCTTAAATAAATGTAAATACATCAATTGAAATTTACAGACGATTCTAAAATTTGAATTACGAACCATTTTAGTCATACGAAGTTTAGTGAAAATGAGTCCCCAGATGAATGATTACATAAAGAAGGAAAATTGTGACACGGACATATACACAGTCCAAACACTACATGTCTCCTAGCTCTACAGCGATAGTGGTCATAAAAATGGTTTTTATTCAGCCGTTTTCAATTAGAATAAACCTTGATCTGGTGCAGGTCCTCACACACCAGTCACTTCGCCAATCCATTAAAGTAATACAAGTAGCACTACTCGTTTAATGGGTATAACCGGATTTCAAAACACTCATGCGCAAGACAGGCGGAGTATGTTATGTTAGGGCAAACGTGCGGATATCAGGTTCTGGCAAGTGTTTCTTTGTTTGATAATGCATAGGAAACACATAATATTTAGTTTGCAGCGATCACAAAAGTATCTATCAACAACAGCTAAGGCCATATAGAGACGGTACCTTGGTTTCAAGTCTCATTCGAAAGATACTGTAAAATAAAAGATAAACAGCAGACGACAACAAAATAGTTCGTCGTTATACGGGTTAATAATTCCTCTGCTTAATCAGATCAGGCTGTGGTAGTTACCTGTTCCTTATCAATAACGGCCGCCGTGAGCTGCGGCGACTCCTTCGTGCCCTCGAGACTCGAGCACAGCTCGCGCACGGCCGTCGTTGAGCAGCGTGTTATTATCACCATCTATCTGTCTGAGGTTGTCCTCCAAGTTGGAGACACACCGTGTCAGGTTGGAAACTTGAAGCTCGTAAGCTGCTCAGCCTTAAGAGACTAAAAGGAGACATGGACTTTATATACCTGGGCACTGGTAAACTTTAACACAAATTTCCCAGTCATTTGACCTTGAGCACAGGTGCCACTGCATGGGTGGTGTATACAATGAAAATATCAATGACGGCAATTTGTGTATGAAGTTTCAAACCAATCTGACTTTGAACATTGAGTCACACACAGTCCCTACCACACATATAAACATTGAGTCACACACCGTCCCTACCACATATATAAACATTGAGACGACACATTGAGCCACACACCGTCCCTACCATATATATAAACATTGAGTCACACACCGTCCCTACCACACATATAAACATCGAGTCACACACCGTCCCTACCACACATATAAACATTCAGCCACCGTCCCTACCACACATATAAACATTGAGCCACACTGTCCCTTCCACACATATAAACATAGAGTCACACACCGTCCCTACCACACATATAAACATTGAGTCACACACCGTCCCTCCCACACATATAAACATTCACATGTTTTTCCTCATCTACCATGTCTACAGATGAGGCAATATGTAGGAAGTATGAACTACAATTATTCTTTTTTTATTTCTCAATTAAAATATATGTTGCTACCACTCATTTGAATCGTCTCATCGATAATATATAAATTGCATAATATTCGGACACCGTTTGTTTTGTGAACAATGGGTTTCCCAAAATAAAGTGTATTCAAATGCATTGTTATTGTGATACAATAGTACTAAACATGACTATCACGACGCTCTTTATTGTGGGCAACCATATATTTTATGTGTTTCCCAGAATAAATTGTGTCCAAATATTTAGGGTTATTACGGTAATGAGCCTGTTCCCCTTCTACAGTCGGGCAAGGCCACTTACTGCTTTACACTGGGCTATGTCCATATCCAGATCCTTCAGCTCGTGTCGAGATTTCTCCAGCTCCCCCTGCACAACAACAAAGATTTCTTATACAAGGTGCCTGATCACGTGGTTACAACAACAACAACAATGTCTGAAAGTGTTGAAAGCTTGCCCACTCCAAAGGAGTTTGGTACATTCTTATGTCGTTTTTGCGAAGCATCGATTTCCGTGTCGGTACACGGAAATCGATTATTTGCAAAAATTACAAAAGTTTGGGCCAAAGTACAGTACAGGCTACAAGTACAAATGTAGCCTAACAAGACGCGTTTGATGCGCCATATTTCATCAATATCTGTTACATAACACAGACAAAATAAAAGAATATGTACTTTGAATCGGAGGGCTTCTGGAAGTTTCAGTACTTGTTGTTGTTTATATAAGGCCGTATAACAAGTATTTGGGTTCTCAGGCATGTCGTTTGCGGAATGTGCACGGGAGGGCGGATTTTTAAAATACATTTTTTTGTTTGTCTCTGTTTTCAAGTCACCAGATACATGTATGTTCTATAAAGTTACTGTAACCTCTTTGCACGTGAAAAATCACCAGATTAACATCAGACAGGTTTGGATATAACATAGTTTTGCATGGAAGTGTTTTTGATAGATCTTGTAGCTAATTTATAGTATGATTTTATTTCTGCATGATGATAACATGCTCTGACGCGCAGGGATTGTTCTGACGCGGCGATATCTGAAAACCAAAGTACTTTGTTTATGGCCTAACATATCCAGTGTTGTATCTAAAGCACCACCAGAGGATATTTTCCCACCTCAAAATGGAAATGTCTCTTTAAATATACAAAACATCATTGCACTTATACTGGGAAAGGGGCCAAAAGCTGGATACTGTCCCCCTGGAGTTGTGACCTGCGCACAACACTGCATACCACCATAGTTTGGCACATGGTTTTGAAGGAAGGACACACCGCAGATGATTCCAGCTTAACCCTTAGAATGCAGGAAATGTAAATTGCCGTGTGCTGATGTTTTCGTCTTCATTCTCAATAAAAACATTATCTAACAGCACTTTAGAATCATTTCCACTGCCAATGATTCTAAAGTGTCTTCAAACCATGTTTTTAAAGAGAAAAATAGAAAATTAAGAAGGAACAGTAGACGACAAATTTATTTCAGATATAGGAGGGGGACTACTAATAGAGAGTGGGCTACTATTAGAATTGAGACTGAAATTCAATTACATTCCAGTATATTAAGATGGGAGATCATCTGCTCGTTCGCCCTATTGCGGGCCTCGAGGGCCACCACATCGGAAGGTCTTTCTCCGTCCAGCATACTGTTGAGTCGCTCTATCTCCTCATCCCGGCATTCAACCTGCAGGT
>JAQRGA010001961.1:0-12072 GCA_029237695.1 Conchocele bisecta
TCACATTCATAAACTTAACGTTGGGTAAATGTCTTATAACTTCTGTTTCCTTTCATGGAACTTTTACCTTGTTATTTCATACATGCATTCCTCAGATGACCCTCTACCATGCTGTAGCAAATCCATGACCCACCACCCCAACCCTTACCCCAAGGTCAAGGTCACAAACTTGGCACATTCATAAATTAACGTTGGGTAAATGTCTTGTAACTTCTGTTTCCTTTTATGGAACACCTTGTTATTTCATACATGCATTCCTCAGATGACCCTCTATTACGTTGTAACCCACGATATGGATCCGTACCAGCGACCAGCGACCAGCGACCTTGGCCTTAGTGAAAATGCTTTTCATTATGCCGACAGTTCTCTCAGCCAAAACATTTGACATTGGGTATTTCGGGCTAGAGGTAACATGGCTGAAATCCCAGCTTTTTGCAAAGTTTGCGAATTCCTGAGATTAGAACTGAGGACCGTTGTCGGATTTCACCTGACCTGGAATTCCATGTCTACTGAATACAGATTTCAGCTTAGCAATGACAGCCTTAGAACTGGTTCTGTACAGCTGCTGGACTTCAAAGTAACGACTATAATAGTCCACGGTTACAAGGAAGTTTTTGTCATCCCATGTGAATATGTCTGTAGCGAGAGTTTGCCATGGATAATCAGGTGTTTCATTTGAGATCAGCGGTTCTTTAGCATTCGATGCTCTATGCTCTTGGCAAACAGAACATTGCTGAATCATGTTTGAAATATCTGAGCTGATGTTTGGCCAAAACATCTGACGTTTCTGGGTTTTGATAATACCCATATGACCTGTGTGCCGTATTTCTAGCATTTTAGGTCTGAGTGATATTGGGATCACACGTTTCTGACCTTTTAAGATTAAAGTGTCAGCAATTGTGAGCTCGTCTCTGTAGTTCCATAAACTGAGAATTTCTGGTGGACATTGTTTTCTCGTGTTAGGCCATCCTTGCATGATAACCTGTTTGAGAATTGTCATGTGTGCATCCTGTTCAGTAGCAGTTGCAATTTCTTGCATTTTGCGATCACTGACGGGTAAACTGGATAGGACTGTGTGAACATGTGCATCCATGCCTGTAATTAGGCTGGGGAAAGTGTCAGGTACAGCTTTCCGTGATAGTGTATCAGCGACTGGTATGTTTGTACCAGGAACGTGTTTGACCTGCAGGTCATATTGTTTCTGCTGTATTAAAATACGCTGTAACCTTGCAGGGCATGGATGAAGTGGTTTACTCATAATTGCTATGAGTGGTAAATGATCTGTTTCCACAAGCACAGTATGACCGTAGACATACTGGTGAAACGTACCGTTTTGCGCCAAATAATATGCCTAGCAATTCTAGCTCAATCATGGTATATTTGGTTTCTGCAGGTGTGAGTGATTTGGATGCAAATGCAACTGGCTTGCCTTCTTGTATATATAAGAACACAGCCTAGTCCCGAGCTAGATGCATCTGTCTGCAATGTGAGTGGCTTCTTACTGTCATAGTAAGATAAGACTGGACTGGATAAGACTGGACTCTGAGTAATGAGGTCTTTGACCTTTCGGAAAGCTGTGTCTTTTGTTTGTCCCAGGAGAAAATCACGTCCTTGACAAGCAGCTTGCGCATAGGGCTGGTGATTTCTGCCAAGTTTGGGGTAAATTTGGACAAATAATTTATCATGCCTAAGACTGTTTCCAACTCCGCACGGTTGCACGGCGGGTCCATGTCTCTGATAGCAGACACTCTTGCAGGGTCAGGTTTGAGACCATCTGAGGTCAGGAGATGTCCAAAGTACTGGACTTCACTGACTCCGTATGTGTAGCCTCTACAGAGTATGTCAGTTTGACAAGGTTGAGATCAAGACATGTATTGAGACCCAATATCGGCGATGACTCGGTGTGAATTACATGGAAATCAATTGTTATGTCATTGTTATCACGTCTGCATGGCAAATTACAAAATACGATGCTTTGAAGTATGCCACCATTGTAAGCGAAGAGTGGACCTGGTGGTTTCTATAAAACATGTTTGATGCCTATTTTATGGTATATGCGTTCAGGCAAAATGTTTACTTGTGAACCTGTGTCAATTTTACAATGTGACATTTATCTTGATATATTAGGGCCTACCTCGAGATCCACGTATGCTTGACCATTTCTTACTGATTTCGTATCAACACTATCAACATAGAAGCAAAGTGATATCCATTTGTGACAGTAATCACACTGTTTGCCCTTGGCTCTGCACGTTTCCGCTTTAGAGTGTTTGTATCCGCAATTCCCGCACGATGATGTCGTCGGATTGTTCCCGCACAATGTCGTCGGTCTGTTACGGTGGTACTCCGGTTTCCTCGTCATTCTCGGGTTGTTACACGGGTAATGACTGGGGTTATGCGATGGGTAACGGCTGGCCTCCTTCGGCTTAGGTTGTTGTTTGTGGCGTACGGCATGTACTTCCGGACCGCTCATGCTCTGGAGTTGCTCCTGAGAGTATTGGTAACTGTCGGCGATTTGGACTGCCTTGTCCAATGTTAGGTCTGCACCCTCTTTCACAAACTTTTGACGAGTTTTTCGCAAACACAATCCTGTCACGGATCATGTCGTCTGGATCTGTAAATTCGCATTCTCTCTCTGCGAGTTTCAAACGAGTCAGAAAGTTCTCCACGGTGTCGGATCCCTGTTCTTCATTATAAAATTTGTATCGTCCAAACACTGCCCTACTGAAAATTTCAGTGGTATATCAGTGGTATACCAGTGAATATCACTGATATACTCAAATGCGCTCAATATCAGTGGTATACCACCGATATACCACTGGAATGTCAGTGAGAGTTGTGCAAAATAAATATCAGTGGTATATATCAGTGTAATACCACTGAAATTACCGGTGAAAACTCGGTGAAATAAATATCAGTGGTATACCAGTGTAATTAATACCTCTGAAATTAAATATCAGTGGAATACCACTGAAATTACCTGTGAATATGCTCAGTGTTATATAAATATATAAAAAATTAACAATAACAATTAATTAGTCCAATATATATAATATACGTATTACAAGTCAAGTGATCGGTGGAATTAATTAATATGCATATATTGTTGAAAAATAGATCGAACAATATATCCTAAATAGACCAAAGAGCCTTGACAGAATAGCCTCGCACTATAACAAATAGTGTATGTGTACAGCAGTGCGAAGTTATATACTCAGTAAAATCAATTACAGATCTCTTCTTTTAGAAATGAACAAGAACCAATTCATTTGAAGTAAAACACCTCAATCTTCTATACTATTTATACAATAATCATTGTATACTATCTGCAAACCACCCGAGAAATTGTGCTGTTCAAAAGGAAATGTTGGTGGGGTAACACAATATCGAATTCACGATCTAGTTCCTTAAAACAGTAAACATTGTTAACATCATTACCGAGAGATTAGACAGTGCAGGCTTGTGCATTCAATATCTTGTTACCCCACCCACCTTTAGAACAGTTTAGCAATGGTTGAGTGTTCAAGATTATATGTGGACATATATTTTGTGTGTCAGGGTATAATATACATGTACACTTTCTCTTCAAGCGGAGGTAAAAAGAGTCTGTGACAGACATAGGGGACTGACACTATCTAGGAATAACATGGTGGATTGGCACAAAAGCTGATACTATGCACAATGCTGAATCAACCATGCTCCAGAAGATTTGGCGGATTGCTGATAAACATCAATGTGGGTTTAACTTCTATCAATACACATTTGTTTAATAAATCATGCACAGATACTAGTGATCTTGCCTCGTGGGATAAAACCCGTACCACATTCGGGCAAAGTGTTTTTCCTAGATAGTGCCTCAGTCCTATGTCTGTCACCAACTCTTTTACCTCCTCTTGAAGAGAAAATGCTTCAGTTATACACACTTCAACAATGGCATAAATGTGTCCATTCACTTGAATGAAACACATAATAAAGCCGTAATTATCAGTGTCGCCATTCAAAAAACAAACAGTGTACGAGTTCTTTGTCTTTGTCAACTGATAGTCCTTGCAAAAATACACATTGTCCCCTTTTCGCAATCTCATAGCTGAACAAGGGGACGCTGCACGCATTTCTGGGGTAAGCAGCACATAGCTGTAATGGTCGGCATCTAGTGGCCTTCTCCGTCAATTACAAATACCCTTGGTAAGTCGATATATTTCAAGACCACAAGTGATGAGGCACCTTTAATTCCATGTACCTGAAATGTAGGACAAAAGCTTCATTCATTGATTGATTGGGGCTTAACGTCTATTTAACAGTGATGATGATCAGCAACTTGTAACTTGTAACGTTAAGTCATTTATGAATACATAATACATGTAAAATGATGATGTAATGGGCTTATACGTTCAACAGAAAATGTCATATACCACAGGATGATGATGCATATTCCAGAGTATTAGGTTACATGTAGGTCTATAACTAAAATCCCGATAGTGATGGACTCCCAACATACTCTTTAGTAAACTAGAACGACAGTCGCCCACGACCACATTGTATCCCCCTGCCGCTATCTCAGAAAAAAATCAACAAAGGGGAATAACTCCAAAATTAGCGCCCCGAGAGTTATGGTTCTTGTGCGCGAAACTTCGTTGACTATGCATGAATGAAGTTTCGTTAAAATCTTCCATACGGTTTCACACTTATAGCCCGGACACGAAAGTGTCTGCGGCGGCGGATACAATTAGCCAGCCAGTGTCCACTTTTTATTAATAAACATCCAACTTTTTTTTATTTTTACTGTGTTAGTGATAGCCTTCAACCGTATGTGATTCTTGTATATTAATCCGATATCCATGAAGACTTTCACGTACAAAATTAGACGATTCCCTTTCACGTCAATAAGCTCAATAAGACGGGATGTGAAATTGTAAATTCATGCCTGAATTTTTAGCTTAAATTTACAATATCCTGATCGAGAAAGTAAAACTGAATCTAGAAGTTGCAGAAATATAAGCTATAATGAACAAGAAACGAGGCAAAGCCACGAAGGCCAGGTTTTTTCCAAGCATGGACACTTGGATAACATAATTATACCCACTTTTTGTAGACTAGATGGCCGTGGCCTGCATGTTGCTAATCCAAGATGTTGGGTTCATCTTGGGACGAACATGAGCTTTGTAATTGTCACAGATGACGCTCAATTTCTTGGCGTCATCCGCATCCAGGTTCCACGTTTTCCGAATGTCACTGCCTCGATTGCCAATCCATAAAAGTAGATAAGTAACTTTTTCTTCATCTGACTTTCCCTTTAATGGGCCCTGGAATATGAGCTGCAGGTGGTCCTCGAACTTCTCCTATGCTTCCGGCAGGTTGGGTGAATCCCAGTCCATTTTCGGAGTTGGAACGCCAGATAATTCCATTGTTGTTCACTTGTGTATTGTCCCTTTATTTAGTTTAATCCAAGTCGTTTAAATATTTTTTACATTTATAAATAATGCTTGGTAACTTTTAACTTCTTTTACTTCTGACACCATGTAATGTTATGATGTATGTGGTGGACTTCATAGAATGACAAATGGTATTCTAACTATACACTTGTTTAATACATGTAACATATGACTGCTTAGGTTGAGTGTTATTGTATCCCCCGGACTCCGTCGGGGGATACTATGGATTTGACAGAGCGCCGCGTCCGCGGTCCGCGTACGCGTCCGCCGCAGACACTTCTTGTCCGGAGCATAACTCGAACACCCTTTGGAATATTTTCATGAAACTTCACACATGCATAGACCACGACCCGAAGTGTCGTCGCACAAGAATGACAACTCTTGCATAGCTAATTTTTGAGTTATCTCCCTTTTTGTTTCTCGCACTGATTTCGTGTCCGGAGCATAACTCCACCACCCTTTCGAATATTTTCATGAAACTTCACACATGCATAGACCACGACCCGATGGTGTGTCGCGCACCAGAATGACAACTCTTGCATAGCTAATTTTTGAGTTATCTCCCTTTTTGTTTTTTCGTTTCGCACACTGATTGACCATAACTCGACCACCCTTTGGAATATTTTTATGAAACTTAACACATTCAATTAGACCACGAACCGAAGGTGTGTCGTGCACTAGAATGACAACTCTTGCATAGCTAATTTTTGAGTTATCTCCCTTTTTTGTTTTCGCTCACTGATTTCCTGTCCGGAGCATAACTCGACCACCCTTTGGAATATTTTCATGAAACTTCACACATGCATAGACCACGACCCGGAGGTGTGTCGCGCACAAAGAATGACAACTCTTGCGTAGCTAATTTTTTCAGTTATCTCCCTTTTTTGTTTTGCGCACTCTACAAACTGGACAATAATGCATGAAGACCTGTTTTCTCGTCTGCTCTGTACACCTTTTCTCATGTGCTCTGTACACCTTACCTGTAGAGAGAACAATAGAAACTGGGAGAACCATGTGCTTGCATGAGCTAGCATGTGCAGATGTCCAGTGCTTGACCACTGTTGACCAGGTAATTTATACAGGTAAATTACTACATTGGGTACTGTGTTGAAAATATTGTGGCATTATGTGGACCTGTGCAGATATATGTAGATAAATATAGGACTATTAAAAACAAATCTGCTCTCCAATAGCAAGCATTATTATTTTTAAACTTTTTTTTTTCATTTTTTCATTTTTTTTTTCAAATTATTTTTCAATTTGACTGAAAAAAAATCTGGGCTCCGGTAGCAAGCATTATTATTTTTAAACTTTTTTTCTTTTTTTCATTTTCTTTTTTCATTTTTTTTTTTAAATTATTTTTCAATTTTTGTCCAGTAGCATAATGTCGTAAGTGCTATATACAGACTATTCACCTGTGCATGTGCTAGCATGTGCAACTGACCACTGACCACTGACCACTGACCACTTACAGGTAATTTATACAGGTAAATGATTATATTACATTTCCGTAAACTGTGTAGAAAATATTGTGGCATTATGTGGACCTGTGCAGATATATGTAGATAAATATAGGACTATTAAAAAAAATTCTGGGCTCCAGTAGCAAGCATTATTATTTTTAATTTTTAAACTTTTTTTCCATTTTTTTTTTTTCATTTTTTTTTTTCAAATTCTTTTTCTTTTTAATTTTTGTCTAGTAGCATAAGGTCGTAAGTGCTATATACAGACTATTATCATATAATAAAACAATTATTGACTAGTGAGCCATAGAATATAATCTGATATTCTATGGTTCACTAGTCAATAATTGTATAATATGTTCGGGCCAGTGAAAATTGCTTTCGGGCCCAGGCTCGAGGTCAAGGCGGGGACAAGGCGAGGCATCTGATTCCGCGGAATTCTTGTTTACTTATCTCCCTTTGTTGTTTCGTGCTCTGATTTTGTATCCAGAGCATAACTCGAACACGCATATACGCATTGCTCTAATGGTCCTCTACCGCCCTGTGCCAAATCCACGTTCGTTCTGCCCCCGTCAAGCCCAGGGTCAAGGTCACATACTTAGTGCTTCAAAAACATTAACGCTTGGGTAAATATCTTATACTTTCTGTTTTCTTTCATGGATCATGGATCATCTTCATATTTCATATACGCATTGCTCTAATGGTCCTCTACCGCCCTGTTCCAAATCCACGTTCGTCCTGCCCCACCAATCCCAGGGTCAAGGTCACATACTTGGTGCTTCAAAAACTTTAACGCTCTGGTAAATATCTTATAATTTTTATTTCCATTCACGGATCAACTTCATATTTCATATACGCGTTGCTCTAATGGTCGTCTACCGCCCTGTGCCAAATCCACGTTCGTCCTGCCCCCGCCAAGCCCAGGGTCAAGGTCACATACTTAGTGCTTCAAAAACTTTAACGCTCAGGTAAATATCTTATAATTTCTGTTTTCTTTCATGGATCATCTTCATATTTCATATACGCATTGCTCTAATGGTCCTCTACCGCCCTGTGCCAAATCCACGTTCGTCCTGCCCCCGCCAATCCCAGGGTCAAGGTCACATACTTGGTGTCATATTTCATATATGCATTGCTCTAATGGTCCTCTACCGCCCTGTGCCAAATCCACGTTTGTCCTGCCCCCGCCAAGCCCAGGGTCAAGGTCACATACTTGGTGCTTCAAAAACTTTAACGCTCAGGTAAAAGAAAATTTTGACTTGCAATTTGGCCTCATTTATTATCAAAGCGATATGTGGGACATCCGTGTTCTATGAACACATTTTCTAGTTTATTAAACTTCACACATGCATAGAAGACGACCCAAAGGTGTGTCTCACGTAAGAATGACAACTCTTGCGTCGTTAATTTCTTAGTTATTATCTCCCTTTGTTGTTTCGTGCACTGATTTCGTGTCTGGAGCATAACTTGAACACCCTTTGGAATATTTTCATGAAACTTCACACATGCATAGACCACGACCCTAAAGGTGTGTCCCGCAAGAATGACAACTCTTGCATCACTAATTCTTTAGTTATCTCCCTTTGTTTTTCCGTCACTGATTTTGTCTCCGGAGCATAACTCCAACACCCTTTTTTCAAACTACTTGTGTATCTGGGGAGGGGGATACACATGCGCTTGTCGACAAGCGTCCATTTCTAGTTTTAAGAGTGGTTGCTATACCAAATGGGGCTGTATTTATATGACAGTAGCAGGGGAACTAACTCTGCATAGCATGTAACAGTGCTGGTTAATTGGAACACAGACTGATGTAATAATATATGGTACATAATACAACAGACCATAAAATCACATAGCATTACCCTAAATAGTGTTATAGCTAACCATTTTACATATAAAGACTCATCACTCACACTATACCAACATGTATGCCACTCTGGAATGGTCGACAGACAAAAGGGTACTGGCTTGGAACGGTCAGTCAAGACATTTGCTTTATGACACGGGAGGGAAGGACAAACAATGTTTTTTTAGTACTAGTCTGTTGGTACTATACCGATATGCGAAAACAATACACTTACGCCTAATTTTGGCAAATTTTGGAACAGCGTCTCGATGTCGCGCCATTTTCCCAAACTTCACATTTACTGTCACATTCCAAGCCCAATCACCTACAGGTAACTTGCATACACTGGGATATTATATTTGACAAATAAACCTGAGAAATCCAAGATTTTACAATATTTTGCAGGCGATAATTGTCCATCTGCGATACGAAAAGAACAAAATTTGTTGCATCGTGGAGTTCTATCGATTACCATGTAACTTTAAATTATTCGCAGTAACTTTAAATTATGTTCAATGAGACAGAGCTACAAAAAACATAAACTTCCAACCTCAAATTCAACAAAAAGCCATATCTGACATAGGCCTAGGCCCACCTTATAGGTTAGACCACACCAAATAGTTTTTAGCCAGGTTTTTTGAAAAAAATCCAGGCTATTGGATTGGCGAAAGCCGGGCGGGCGGCGGCGGCGGGCGGCGGGCGGCGTCCACAATCAATGTTAAGTTTTCGTGTTTGAGTCCATTTCTTTGTTACTGTACCACCTAGGACCACCAAACTTTCACAGCTTCATTAAATCAAGGGGTGCCCACCACATATCACTATCCAACATGTTACTTTTTTTTTAACTTGACCCATTTTTTCCGCGCAGTCGACTTAGCCATTTTCAATGTTAAGTTTTCGCGTTTTCAATGTTAAGTTTTCGTGTTTAAGTCCATTTCTTTGGTACTGTACCACCTAGGACCACCAAACTTTCACAGCTTCATAATCAAGGGGTGCCCACCACATATCACTATCCAACATGTTACTTTTTAGCTCACCTGAGCGAAGCTCATGTGAGCTATTGTTACCGCAATGTGTCCGTCGTCCGTCGTCGTCGTCGTCCGTGAACATTTTCAAACGTCTTCTCCTCGGTAACCATTGGGCCTATGGTCACCAAACTTCATGGTCATGGTCCTTAGGTAGGGGGATTACAAAATTGTTAAAATGACGTCATTACGTAATCCAAGCTGGCCGCCGTCTAAAAATAGCACAAATTCTTAAAAAATCTTCTTCTCAAGAACCGCCAACCGGATTTCGACAAAACTTGGTAGGAATGATCGATGTACATTGCTCTTTCAAAGTTGTTAAAATGGTGACCCTGGGGTTAAAAATGGGCGTGGCCCGTGGGGTCAAATTGGGCTCAAATTTTATTTTTGACTGAATATGGTCATTTCATATATCAAATTGAAGGTATCAATGAGGCGATCACTCTGGTGCATTTTTTTGTCAAAATCGGATTGTTATGTCATCCAAGATGGCCGCCGAAAGGTCAAAAGGTCGTTCTTTTATTAGAGATTTCAAAATTCTTCTTCACATGAACCGCTTGGCCCATGGTAGCCAAACTTAAAAGTTATGGTCCATGGGTGAAGCCTTTTCAGATTTGTTAAAATAGAGGTCATCGCTAATCCAAGATGGCCGCCGTCTAAAAAAATAGCATAAATTCTTAAAAAATCTTCTTCTCATGCACCGCTTGCCGGATTTCGACGAAACTTGGTAGGAATGATCGATGTACATTGCTCTTTGAAAGTTGTTAAAATGGTGACCCCGGGGTCAAAAATGGGCGTGGCCCGTGGGGTCAAATTTTGACCGAATATGGTCATGTTATATATCAAATCGAAGGTATCAATGAGGCGATCACTCTGGTACATTTGTTGTCCAAATCGGATTGTTATGTCATCCAAGATGGCCGCAGAAATGTCAAAATGTCGTTCTTTTATTAGAGATTTCAAAATTCTTCTTCACATGAACCGCTTGGCCCATAGTAGCCAAACTTAAAAGTTATGGTCCATGGGTGAAGCCTTTTCAGATTTGTTAAAATGATCGATGTACATTGCTCTTTGAAAGTTGTTAAAATGGTGACCCCGGGGTCAAAAATGGGCGCGGCCCGTGGGGTCAAATTGGGGTCTAATTTTATTTTTGACTGAATATGGTCATGTCATATATCAAATTGAAGGTATCAATGAGGCGATCACTCTGGTGCAATATTTGTCGGAATCGGATGATTATGTCATCCATGATGGCCACCAAAAGGTCCATTTATTCAAGATTTTTAACGTCTTTTTCTCAGGAACCACATGGCCGATGCTGGGTGAAGCATTTTCAGATTTTGTAGTCATCGCTTAATCCAAGATGACCGCCATCTAAAAATAGCACAATGAACTCAATGTCGCATTCTCCTCTGGTGTTCATGGAGTCAGGTGAGTGAATTAGGGCCATCATGGCCCTCTTGTTTTTTAACTTGACCCATTTTTTCCGCACAGTCGACTTAGCCATTTTCAATGTTAAGTTTTCGCGTTTACAATGTTAAGTTTTCGTGTTTAAGTCCATTTCTTTGGTACTGTACCACCTAGGACCACCAAACTTCACCGCTACATAACCAAGGGGTGCCTACCACATACAACTATCCAACATGTGAGCTTTTTTTTACCTTCACCTACTATTTCTACGTAATTGACTTAGCCATTTTCAACGTTAACTTTTTAACGTACGTCTGGTTAGAGTTTTTTGGTTAAAACTTTTTCGTTATACTATATCTCTGCAACTGCTTCGCCCATTACCTTGAAACTTCACATGGGTGTTTATCATCGTCCATATTTTCATTCTAACCCCCAACCGTGCGGCCCCTGTGCGCAATGTCAAGGTCAAATTACTTTGAATTTATTTGTTAAAGTTTTTTCGTGTACTATATCTCTGCAACTGCTTCACCCATTACCTTGATACTTCACATGGGTGTTTACCATCATTGTCGCACCCGCTTACGGAAAGCGCGATATCGTCGGCATTTTGGCATACGTCCGTCCGTCCGTCCATCCGTACGTCCGTGTGTCCGGTTAAAGTTTTTTTGTTAAAGTTTTTCCATCTACTATATCTATTTTTTTTAGTGTCCATGCCTCGCCACAAGGCGCGAAATGCAGGCCACGGTCATCTAGTCTACAAAAAGTGGGTATAATTATGTTATCCAAGTGTCCATGCTTGGAAAAAACCTGGCCTTCGTGGCTTTGCCTCGTTTCTTGTAATATATAATTTAACCGAATGCCATCCAATAAGGCCAGTCTCTCCTACTTTCACTATT
>JAQRGA010001962.1:0-12248 GCA_029237695.1 Conchocele bisecta
TGTCGGAATACATAGTACTCTTTGTTCAATCATGAGAGGGTGTATACCTATCAGTCCGATGTGGATTTTGTGCATGCTTACTCTCAGGTCGATGTACGCCGTATAAATAGCTGTCATTTTTTGGTGGCAAAGATTCATTTCCAGTTGAAACATTCACGAAACCGATCAAACATTTCTGGACGTGGCAAGGGAGGCAAAGGACCACCGGAAAGGGGGGGCGCGAACGCACAGGAATAGTGTTGCTGATAACATCCAGGTATCACAAAACACTATCCGCCGATTGGCTCGCCGAGTGGTGAGAAGCGAATCTCTGTCCTGAAACTACCGAAAGAGACCCGTGGGTGTCCTCAAGGTTTCCTCGAGAATTATCCGTGATGCTGTCCACTTACACCGAGCACGCCAAGAGGAAGACTGTAACCGCCATGGACGTGGTCTATGCTCTCAAGAGACAAGGCAGAACCCTCTACGGATTCGGCGGTTAAACGTTTATTTAATAAGCGTTCAATACTCTTTCAAACGCCCTTTTTAGGGCCACATATATTTTCAAGAAAGAAACTTTTACCCTGATCTATAACTTTCAAATAAATGGTCCGATTATATCTATGTTTCAATTGTTCAATAGTTTCTGCGTCACCATATATCTACAGAGAAAGTATAACAGCTTGGTGCACATGGAAATTTACGCAATATATGACAACAAATGTGTACAAACATGCATGAAGTCTATCAAAATACGGCAAAGTTTTTGCGTTTTCGGCCACCGAATGCCGTATGCTAAACGAGCAACGTGATTGGTCCATTTGTGATTCGCGATTTGCGATTTGATAAGTAGGTCAATCCTATTCCTAGTCAATGTGTAGAAATATGCATGAAATCTATCGATACGACGTGCAAATGTTCAAGTCGCTACGCTGTAGAACTAATGAAACATAGGTATAAACATGACATGTAGTACAGACATGCATACTATTTGTCTACGTACAAGAAAACAGTAGATATCCTTTAATAAATGTATAGAAATATGCATGAAATCAATGGAAATACACCAAATGTTTCGAGTTTTCGGCCACGAAATGCCGTATGCTACGGGCGCTGTGATTGGTTCGTTTTTTCAGAAATGCGAATGGCGATTGCTAAGTAGGTCAAATCCTATCGCCCTCATATAAATAGAAAATTGGCGCTCCGACATTATTATTTGCAGTCAACATTTGATCAGCAAACATGCCAGCGAAAGTAGCAAGCAAAGGCTCTAAGAAGGCGGCCAGCAAGGCCAAGGCCCAGAGAGGCACGGACAAGAAGCGCAGGAGGAAGAGGAGGGAATCGTACAGCATTTACATCTACAAGGTGTTGAAGCAGGTTCACCCAGACACCGGCGTTTCCAGCAAGGCCATGTCCCATCATGAACACTTTGTGAACGACATCTTCGAGAGAATCGGCTGCCGAGGCATCGAGAACTTCGCACACAACAAACAAGCGATCCATGAGAAATCACAAGTCGGGAAATCCCAGACCGCTGTGCGTTCTCCATCTCCCCGGTGAGCTGGCCAAGCACGCGCCCGACCAGCGAGGGCACAAAGGCCGTCACCAAGTACACCCAGCAGCAAGTTAAAACTGATGCAAGTTTACTTCGTAAAAAAACAAAAAAAAAAAACGGCCCATTTTTAGGGCCACACCAATATTTCCTGAAAGAAAGAAAAACTTTTTTCGATTCTCCCATTATCCGATATTATTAACCGTCCCAATAGCGCACATGCAAGTCAATTGTAAACGTATCTGCTGTTTTATAATACATATTCCTAACACGCTACTGCTGGTTTATGTAGACATTGTGCAGTATGAAGTTGCGAAATATTGCATACAGCGTAATATTTTTAGCCCACATTTTAGTGTGAATTTAAGCCCCTTATCACCGAGTAAAATCTATATGTAATATAACCTAAATGCTTTATAACTGATTTCAACTGAAAATTGCCATATAGTTTCATAATTTTGTATTGAAATGAGTTGTTCGAAAATAATTGCAAATATAGCATAAAAAAGTTTGCTGTTGAAGTTGGTTATTAAAACCGACATCGGATTATTTAGATTTATTTTTTGTCCAGCTTTGTTTTTTCACAAAACGCCGTTTGCAACGCGCCTAATCTGATTGGTCGAAATTCCTGAAAATTGGGCGAAACTACCGAAAGTAAGGTCAAATCCGTTTTGCCGGGGTATATAAGTTTTAGCTCAACCGTTCCGATCATTCGTATCGTCTCGTAACACCCCGAACAACAACCCAGTAAACATGTTCAGGACACCGTGGAAAAGGTAGAAAAGTGAAGGGAAAAGTGGCAAAGAGCCGATCCAAGCAGGGCCAGGAAAAAAAAAAAAAAAAAACTTACCAGTTTCCCCGTCGGACGTATCCCACCGTCTAATTGAGAAAGGCAACTACGCCGTAACGAGTTGGAGCCGAGCACCATGTTACCCTGGCAAGCTGTCATTGGAAAACACTTGGCAGCAGAAGTACTCCGAGTTGGCAGGCAATGCCCGCTAGAGACAACAAGAAGAAACGAGGATTATTCCCCCGTCACATGCAGCCTGGCTATCCGCAAAACGACGAGGAGGCTAGAACAAGCTTCTGTCCGTGTCAACCATCGCACAGGGAGGTGTCCTGCCGAACATCCAGGCTGGTTCTTCTGCCCAAGAAAAGACCCAAGGCACAGAAGGTAGAACATTTTGTTTACTCTGCAACACAAGAAACAAACGGTCCCCGATTTTAGGGCCACACACAAATTTTTACTCGAGAGAAAAATATTCAATTTCTGTATGCACTATGCAACAATTGATTAATTTATTTATTATTATTATTATTATTAATTATTAAGTACCATAATTATTATTAGCAATTAGGTATTGCCCAATTGTATTCCCATATAAAGCGCTATTAAATGTTTACATTGCAGGTATGAGGTATTTTAACAAGGGGTTATGAGGCATGAAGCCTTTTTTTTTCCGGATGATTTTCAGACCTTTTCCGCTGAATGTGTCTCCACAATCTGCACACGTGGGCCATGAGCACTGCAATATGGTGAATACAACACCAATCGTGCCAAGGAAGAAAAAAACGAGGCTTAAGAAGTGGTTGTTTAACATCGTAGAACCCCGGATCAGCAGGTATGGCGGCAAGCCCGTTTTGTTTTGCGCAGTGGCAGGCGGCAAGCCTTGCAAATTTATCAGAATTTCAGTTTGCGATAATTATTGTTTGATAAATTAGATTTAGGTAACTAACTTGTACATTTTTACATTCATTTTAATTTCTTTATTTATAAATTTTACATTATTGGCTTTTATTTGATTTGCGTTTATTGATTAGTTTATTTATTGTTGGTTTTATTTTAATGGTTCATTGTTTTTGATTCAGCAACAGAGTTTCATTGTGTTCAGAACAAGTTGTTCATTGTGTTTCAAACAGAGTGTTTTCATTGTGTTTCATTGTGTTTTCAAACAAGTTGTTTCAGAAGTGATTCAGAAAGTGTTCAGAGTGTTCATGAGTGTTTCAGATGTTCACAATTGTTCAGAATGACAAGCGTGTGAATAATGAAAGTGGGGAGCAGAGTTAGTCCCTGATCTAACTGAGCTCGAATGCGCAGGTGGTGCCATCCATTTGATGTTTCTACAGGTTGGTTTTGTCGCCATAGTCCGTGTTTTAATCAGGCCAGGGCATCATGCTAATTGATAAATGCATGCATCTAAGTTTCTTTTCCTAAAGAATTCATTTCTTTCTCTTATTAACCATACCAAATTTTTATATGTTTTACCGATCGTAATTGTTTCATAGTGAACATTGGCTAACGAACGAATTGAATAAAGAGGCAAGATCAATGTTTGCCAGCTAACTCTTGAATTACCGTGTGCACCCCATGCTGTTTCGTTTTCACATTGTGCAATGCGATTTGCCTTGACAATTACTATATTAAGTCTACACTCTCAACTCATCTCCACCACTGAAATGAGAGCCAATGAACTCTGGCTAATTTTTCTTACCTGCGTGTTTTCAGTGGAGCTAGTATGGTAACCTCTGTTTATACTTTCTAATAAGTTGACGACAATTAATGGTGAAAAATGTACCGCGCCATGGTGAAAACTAAGTTGAAGGGAAAACATGATTTAACCTAAGGCTGCAATTTACTACTAGAGTAGAGGATTTATTTAACACCTTGGATGCCAAGTATTTTTCCAACATTTTTTAGCCGAAAAATGCCGTTCAGAAAAACTAATAAAATCGAAATTCAGTCGATCATTGCCTCGGTTCACTAAGCGACATAACGAAATAAGGTAAATTCACTGCGGTATTGTAGAATAAGTTTATTCCACTTGAAGCAAATGTAATTTGCCAATAGCAGATTATGGAAAAAATTCCATAAATTTGCAAGTAATTTTGAAAGTACCAGAAAGCACACGGCAGTCCGGTTCACTGGCGAAAACGCGCAACCTTCCTGCCAAAAATTATGGTGCTTTCTCTAATGGCTCGCGTCCGATATTATTTTTCCTCTCTCAGGTAATAAATAGTTAAATTTGTAATGGGAAATCTTTTTATTCATACTCCTATACTGTTTCTCAGCCGAACGGACGACGTTTGTAAACTCAGCAATCATGAACTGACCGCAGCTCCAGGTGAAGAATGGCGGCGAAGCCGAAGAAGCCAACAAACGCACTCCCCAAGTACAGCGAGAAGAATCGCCTCCTGCTCTGAAGACTCTCAAGGAAAAGGAAAGGGGAGGTTCTGTCCGAGGCAGGCCCAATTTCTGAAGTACATTTAGTGCCGCAACTACAAATTCTGGAACAACAACAACACGGCCGTACAAATGCCCACGGTGAAGTTTGGCACTGAATAAAGCAGGTGTGGAAGAATCGGAATCCCAGAAACATCCAAGGGAACCGTGGTGCATCAGGCTCTTTCAGACTTGTTGCGAACAGAAGAAGAATGGCAGCGAACGAATAAGGCGGCGAAAACCTAAAAGCCGCTAAGGGCCAAGAAGAAGGGTAAGCACGCCGAAGAAGAAAAGGTCGCCAAAAAGCCAAGGCCCGCTGCGCGAATGAAGGCCGAAGGACCCCAAGCCCAAGCCAAGCCAGCTACGAAGAAAGCCGCAAAGCCCAAAGAAAAGGCGAAGGACACCAAAGAAGGCTGCCAAAGCCCGCCAAAAGAAGCCAAGCCTAAGTCAACCAAAGAAGGCTAAATGGCAGCCAAGCCAAAGAAGGCTAAGAAACACCCAAAAAAGAAAGGCTGCAGCCTAAGAATGTAAATTGGAATAATTTGCCTCCCAGGTTTAACCGAACAACAAAGGTCCTTAGTTTTCAGGACCATTAAAATTAACTCACGAACAACAACAAACCTTAACAAAACTTGTTTTTCTAACCATTACAACTTTGTTCCGTAACAGCGACATTTTATTCATCACCTATATGGAATATTAGGTAGAATATTTTAATACAGTTACGGGTTTAACTTATAAACGTGTTTATTTGAGGGAATATGGTAGTATTACGGGAACATAAATTTACAGCTACCCTGTTTAATTAGTTACACGCGACGCGCAAAAGTATTTACCATCGCCATGGGTTAGTCAGTGGCAACGGATATTTACATTCAAATAGTTTATAGCATACGGGTAAAAATGTTTAAAGTAAGAAATTAAAAAGGTTATATGTTATGAAAATATTTATAGTACATATGGTAATATAGTAGTTAATAAATGGTATACACATAACTATAACTAATGGTATCATAATAGTTATAATATAGTTATAAGTATTGACAAATATTTAATAGTATATTGTTCATAATGTAGTAAATGTTGAAATATTTATATTTAATGTTAAAATATTTTAATAGTATATGGTCCAAGTATTTATAGTAAATGGTCTAAATATTTATAGTAAATATAAACTTGTTACTCATTTGCTACCAGTTTAAAAACGGTTCACCCAGACATACATGTTTCAGCAACGTGTTACGGAATAGTCAGTCAGTCAGTCAGTTCAGTCAGCTCAGTCATTCAGTCCAGTCCAGTCATCAATCCAGTCAGTCAGTCAGTCAGTCACATGAGTCAGATGTTTTTTTAAGAAAAGGGAAAAAATTTGACGCAAATATTTTGTAAAATTAAAATAAAACATATTAAAAATAAAATTTAAAAAAAAATTTTGAAATAGGAAAAGAAGACAAAGAAATAGAAAGAACGACAAACAAAATAGAAAGAAGACAAACAAATGAAAGAAGGAACAATGAAGGAACATGGAAGGAAGGAAGATATTCCCATGGCTAAATTTAAAATTTTATCGTCGAGCTAAGACCTCAACAAAAACTGGCAATCGGAAAATAGGCCAAATGAAACACCTGGAAAATAAAATCTCAGCCAATCAAAAGCGACCGTCACATTTGTAAATGTCTATTTTTAGATTTTCCTTATTTTTTCGGGCCCAGATTATTCGAGATTTAACTACATTCAGGAAAAGTTTTTCAAAATCGTCGAAGACAGTCCCACTACAAAAATGGCTCGTAACCAAGCAGCACCGCACGTAAAATCTACCGGCAAGGCAAAGGCCACCCCCAGGAAACAGCTGGCCAACCAAGGCAGCTCGCCTAAGAGCGCACCAGCTACAGGAGGTGGGTTGAAGAAACCACACAGATACAGGCCCGGAACAGTTTGCTCTTCTTCGTGAAATCATAACAGTTTTACCAGAAGAGCAAACCGAGCGTTCCTTCTCATCCGCAAGCTGCCATTCCAGCGTCCTTGTTCGTGAAATCGCCCAGGACTTCAAGACTGACCTGCCGATTCCCAAGAGCGAAGCAGCCGTCAATGGCTTTGCAAGGTAGGTCTAGCGAGGCTTAAACTTGGTCGGACCTTTTCGAAGACCCAACGTCAACCTTGCGCCCATCCACGCCAAGCGTGTGACCGATCATGGCCAAAACAGGATATCCAAGCTTGCTCAGCCGTAATTCGTGGCGAACGTGCCCTTTAAGAATAAATCTTCTCTTCACACAAAAACCGGCCCTTTTTAGGGCCACACTAAAATAACACAAGAAAGATCCCTTTCCATAAGTTAATAAACTTATGTTTTTTTTTATGTTTCCCATTATTCAGAATATAGATAACATGCATATTGCCATATAATTCGTAACACAAAATGACCAGGAAATATTCGAGCAGCATTTAATAGAACCAAATTTATACACATTTATTACAAGTTACTACATCATGTACATGGTACATGAACAGAATTTGTAATTGTAACAATGTATTCGCATTGTTGTGGTTACATCTAGTGCTACATATTTACATTCACATTACTTTCGTTTATAAAATAAACATCTTTATATTGCATGATCGCCACTAAAGGCAAGGTCCTCCACGGGCTTGCATGCTAGTAGTATGTGTAACTTGTATAACACTGGCTGGCACCACAAATGTCATAAGCCCCGTTTATATTATTGGCCCTATTCACATTCATTAGTTACCGGCAAGATTCATTTATCCACCTCACATTCCTCAAAATCATTGTGCTGTTTCACACATGGTGTTTCAACTAGTTTATCAGGTATTCCCACTGTAATAAGATGATTGGGGTGCTGTGCATGGATTCAGAACGTTGTGTAATTCTTATACAACATTAATTAAAGGGAACAGAATTACACACACAAACTGAAACTACACCATACTTTAAGGAATTACAAAAATTGACATGTCCGCGTGTTGCTAGTTATCATCGGCTATTATGCACTATTCCCAATTGTTTCCCGTATGTCGGGAATAACGATAGTAAAACTCTTTGTTTCATCAGTTAGAGGGTGGGTACTACTAATCAGGTCCGATGTGATTTTGTGCATGCATACTCTCAGGTCGGATGTAACGGCCGTAAAAATAGCTGTCATTTTGGTGGCAAGATCATTTCCAGTTGAACATCTTTCACTGAAACCGATCAAACATGTCCTGGACGTGGCCAAGGGAGGAAAAGGACCGTAACGGAAAGGGGGGCGCCGAAACGGCACAGGAAAGTGATTGGCGTGATAACATCCATGGGTAATCACAAAACCCAGTCTAATCCCGCCCGTTTGGCTCGCCGATGGTGGAGTGGAAGCGAATCTCTGGCCTGATCTAACGAAGAAAGACCCGTTGGTGTCCTCAAGGTTTTTCCTCGAGAATGTCATCCCCGTGATGCTGTCACTTACACCAGAGCACGCCAAGAGGAAGACTGTAAACCGCCATGGACGTGGGTCTATGCGCTGACAGAGATCAAGGCGAAAAACCCTCTAACGGATTCGCCGGTTTAAACGTTTATTTAATAAGCGTTCACGACAGCTTTCAAAACGGCCCGTTTTTAGGGCCCACCAATATTATTTTCAAGAAAGCAAACTTTTACCCCTGTTTCCTATAACTTTCCAAATAAAAATGGTCCGATTATATCTATGTTTTCAAGTTGTTCAATAGTTTTCTGCGTCCACCATATAATCTACAGAGAAAGTAATAACAAGCTTGGTGGCACCATGGAAATTTATCGCAATAATATGACCAACAAATGTTGGTACAAAACAAAATGCATGAAGTTCTATCAAAATACGGCAAAGTTTTTTGCGTTTTTCGGTCCCACCGAAATGCCGTATGCTACGAGACAACGGTGATTGGTTCCAATTTTGGTGATTCGCGATTTGCGATTTGAAAAGTAAGTAAAGTCAACCCAATTCCTAGTCAATGTTAGAAATAAAAAATGCATGAAATCTATCGATACGAGACTGGCAAATGATTCAAGTCGCTAACGGCTGTAGAACTAATGAAACAAACATAGGTATAAACATGACCATGTAAGTACAGACCAATGCATACTATTTGTCCTACGTAACAAGAAAACAGTAGATATCCTTTCAATAAATGTAATAGAAAAATATGCATGAAATCAATGGAAATTACACCAATTCTTTTCCAGAATTTTTCGGCCACGAAATGCCGTAATGCTACGGGCGCTGTGATTGGTTTCGTTTTCTTTAGCAATGAAATCGAATTGCGATTTGCTAATAAGGGTAGGTTTCAATCCTAAATTCGCCCGTCATAATAAATAGAAAATTGGTCGCTCCGACAGTTATTATTTGCAGTCAACATTTGATCAGCCTAAAACACGGCCAGCGAAACGTAGCAAGCAAAGGCTCTAAGAAAGGCGGCCAGCAAGGCCAAGGCCCAGAGAGGCACGGGACCAAGAAGCGCAGGAGGAAGAGGAGGGAAATCGTACAGCAATTTACATCTACAAGGTGTTTAAGCAGGTTCAACGCCCAGGACACCCGGCGTTTCCAGCAAGGGCCAAATGTCACCATCATGAACAGCTTTGTGTAACGACATTCTTCGAGAGGAAGCGCTGCCGAGGCATCGAGACTCGCCACACTACAACAACGCCGATCCACGATCCACAAGTCCGGGAAATCCAACCGACCTCTTGCGTGGTCTCCCTTCTCCCCCGGTGAGCTGGGCCAAGCACGCCGTCAGCGAGGGCACAAAAGGCCGTCACCCAAAGTACACCAGCAGCAGTAATAAACTGATCAAGTTTACATTCTGTAAAAAAAAAAAAAAACGGCCCTTTTTAGGGCCACACCAACACCAATATTTCCATGAAAAGAAAACTTTTCGATTCTCCCATAATTATCCGTATAATTTATTACGTCCCAAATAGCAGCACAACATGCGAAGTCATTGTTAACGTATCTGCTGTTTATAATACATATTCTAACGGACGCTAACGGTGTTATGTAGACATGGTGCAGTAATGAAGTGCGAATTATTGCATACAGCGTATATTTAGCACATTTTTAGTGTGAATTTAGCCCCTTATTCACCGAGTAAATCTATATGTTATAATAAACCTAAATGTATTTACTTTGATTGCAACTGAAAATGCCATATATTTTCATATTTTGTATTAAATGAGTGTTCGAAAATATTGCCAATTACAAAGCATAATAAAAGTTGGCTGTGAAGTTGGTTAAAAAACCGACATCGATTTGAATTATTTTTTTGTTCCAGGCTTTGTTCACAAAAACGCCGTTTGCAACGCGATATCTGATTGGTCCGAAATTCCTGAAAATTGGCGAAACTACCGAAAGTAGGATCAATTCCGATTTTGCCGGGGTATATAAGTTTAGCTCAACCCGTTTCCGATCAATTCGTATCGTCTCGTACACCCGAACAACAACCAGTAAAACAAGTTCAGAGGGACCGTGGAAAAGAGGAGAAAAGTGAAGGGAAAGGCAAAGAGCCGATCAAGCAGGGCCGGACTTCAGTTTCCCCGTCCGGACGTATCCATCCACCGTCTATTGATGGAAAAGGCAACTTTTATAACGGCCGAGCGAGTTGGAGCCGGAGCACCAGTGTTACCTGGCAGCTGTCCTTAGGAATACATTGGCAGCAGAAAGTACTCCGAGGTTGGCCAGGCAATGCCGCGAAGAAGACAACAAGAAGACGAGGATTATCCCCCCCCGTCACTTGCAGCTGACTATCCGCAACGACGAGGAAGCTGAACAAGCATTCTGTCCGGTGTCAACCATCGCACAGGGGTGGTGTCCTGCCCCGAAACATCCAGGCTGATCTTCTGCCCAAGGAAAGAAACCCAAGGCACAGAAGTAAGACAATTTGTTTACTTCTGCAACACAGAAACAAACGGCCCCTTTTTAGGGCCAACAAACACATTTTCCTCGAGAGAAAAATATTCAATTTTCTGTTATGGCACATTGCCAACATTGTTAATATATTATAATTATTATTAATTATTAATTATTATTATTATTATTATTATTCGATAGTATTGCAATTGTCTTCCAGTAATAAATATGGCGCCTATTTATTTTACATGCAGGTTATGAGGTATTTTACAAGGGGTTATGAAGGCATGACCATTTTTTCCGGACTGATTTTCAAGACCTTTTTCCGCTGAATGTGTCTCTCATCTGCCACACGACACTGGCATTGATCACAGCAATATGGGTGAATACAACACCAAATGTGCCAAAGGAAAAAACGAGGCTTAAGAATGGTGGAACATCGGGGGGGGGGTAGACCCGGATCAGCCAGGTAGGGACCGGCAAGCCCCAGTTTGCCGCAGAGGCAGGTCGCAAGCCTGCAATTTATCAGTAATTCTGTGCGATATTATTATTGTTTATAAATAAGAATGTATGTTACTACTTGTAAATTTTAACATTCATTTATTTTCATTATTTATTATATTTATTTGATGTGGCGTTATTTTATTGATTGCGTTTATTGATTGAGTTTAATTTATTGTGGGTTTTAAGTTTATTGTTCATTTGTATTCAGAAACCAGAGTGTTTCATTGGCTGTTCAGAACAGAGTGTATTCATTGTGTTCAATTGAGTTCAGAACAAGTGTTTCAGAGTGTTCACAGTGTTCAGAGTGTTCAGAGTGTTCACGATGACAAGCGGTGGTGGTAATAATGAAGTGGGGAGCAGAAGTAGTCCCTGATCAGACTGAGCGAGAATGCGCAGGTGGCAACATTTGTTTCTTACATTGGTTTTGACGCCATAGTCCGTGTTTGTTTCATCAAGGCCAGGGCATCATGCAATTGATTATGCATGCCATCTAGTTTCCTAAGAATTCATTTCTTTCTCTATTTATCCATATTTTAATATGTGACCATCGTATTTTTCAGTGAACATGGCCCTGAACGAAATGAATAAGAGCAATAATCAATGTTTGCCAGCTAACTCTTGAAATTACGTGTGCACCAATGCTGTCGTTTCACATTGAGCATGCGATTGCCTTGGACAATTTCTAATTATTAGCGTACCATCTCCCTAACACATCTCAACCACTGAATGAGAGGCCAATGACTCTGGCTATTTCTTAACCTGCGTATTTTTCAGTGTGGCTAAGTAATGTACCTCTGTTTATACTTCTATAATTGACGGACAATTAAGGTGGAAAATGAAAATTAACGCGCCAATGGTGAAAACTACTTTGAAAAAACATGTTTAAACTTAGCTGCATTTAACACGAGAGTAAGGAATTTATTTCACCTTGGATGCAAGATTTTCACAATTTTTCAGGCCGAAAAATGCCGTTCAGAAACTAAACTTAAATAAATGCGAAATTCAGTCGATCATTGATCGGATTCACTAGTCGGACATAACGTAAACTGGTAATTCAAACGCGGTAATTGTTAAGATAATTTAATTTTTCCACATTGAAGGCATATGTAATTTGCCATTAGCAATT
>JAQRGA010001967.1:0-13279 GCA_029237695.1 Conchocele bisecta
TTATCTTGTGCAGTTTCGGTATCGCGGCATACGGAAATAACTGGGATAACGAAATGAAAGCGGTCAAGTTAGCATGCAGTTTACGAGGCGATGCACTAGCTGTACTGAGTGAACTTGATCCAGATACCAGAACTGACTACAACTCGCTGGTCACGGCTCTGACCAACAGGTTTCAGCCCGAAACACAAATATTGACATACAAGACTGAATTGAAACAACGTTTGAGAAAAGCAGACGAACCATTACCCGAACTGGCTCACGACATTAAACGGCTTACGCGTTTATCATATCCGGCCATCCCGTATAAACACAGACGAGACATTGCGCGTGATTGCTTTGTTGAAGCGTTGAACGATTGGGATATCGAACGCTGGATCACAGTAAAAGAGCCAACGACGATAGAAGACGCTCTGAGAATCGCTATGAAATTAGAAACTGCCGCGAAAAATAATAAAGTGCGATGCTATATGAGGCAAGTTGAGAAAGGTGAACACTACAGCGAACATAGAGAATATATACGGTCAATAAATGCAAATAGTGACAAAAACAAGTTGCTACATGATGTAGCAGAAATTATGGCCACATTAGACGGACGAGCGCAAAACAACCCCGGATAATGGGGCTGAGATTAAATGCTGTGGAACGACGCGCGTGTTACAATTGCAAGCAGCGAGGGCATCTCCGGTACGCGTGTCCTCAACGTAAAACAGCGATAGTGTGTTATAATTGCACGAGACCCTGTCATAAAACATTTCAGTTTCCCGCTTCCCCATCCATTTCCCACCAGTTTCCCAAGTCATATAAGCTCGTTCCCGAGTTTCCCCGCCTCCTGCCCACACATCCCCTCGTTCCAGTGTATAAATACTCGTGCCCGAGTTTCCCCGCTTCACCCCATATACCCCACATCCAGTTTCCCACTGTATAAAAACTCATGCCCGAGTTTCCCCCATATCCCCACCACACACACTCCCTCATCCAAGTTTCCCCACCCCATTTACACCCCCACCCCCCCCAGTGAGACTGTGCATGGCCAATGGTGATGTTGGTGGCAACCTAACTCTGCCCGAATTTGACGATGCTTGCATACACCATGTACACTGACCATTGCAAGTCTACTCCCTCCCCTGCCCAGGCCACCCAAACCCCCCCACAAATCAAATACAAATAATGACGGCATGACGACGAGACGTAGGAGGAAACGGGCGATAATCGACGCGTTAGAGGATGACGACGAGACGACGAAACGACGCGTGATACCGCCCCACACGTATATCGGGCGTGAGACGAACCACGATGCGATGTTCACAGACGACGCAAATGCTGACGAGCGATTACCCGATGAGGACCATCCGTGGAAACGCTACAATGCGATAGCTACTAAAACGACGATGGCGACGGATAATTTGCCAGATATGGTCCATCGGTAGAACCAACATACGCGAAGAGAGACTTTCTGCGAAATGAGACATTAACGAACGCGTGTGATATAAATTTCGCTATAAGAGCTGTAGTGCAGGACGTCACTATGGAACAGGTACATTTTACATAGGACAAATAAATATGTGCCTTATACCCAATATAAACTTTCGTTTTCGCGTAAATATTAAATGCCCGCGTACATGTAGAGATTTTATTCTCATTAGGAGAGATTCTGGAATCGTGTAATTATAAGCTAGGAAATATTGAAATAGGAACAATAGATATAGAACACACTGTATTAATTTTTATTAGGATCAGAGTGATACATTACGCTGCCCCGGTATGACAGTGTCATGCCGTTGGAACTGTCATATCTATCAAATATGCTTGGCGTACACTATCATTGAGTATGGAGGTCAAGTGTATCCTGAAAATGACATTGTATGCACATTTTTCTCTTGTGTGTGTGGTATTGAATGTATGTGGTATGAATGCGCGTGGCCACGCAGAGAGTGTGAATTGCTATGTATATTTTTAGTGTGCATATTTGTCATTCAATGGAGACACTTGAACTGATTCTACATGATGTACATATTTTTACTAGATTGCTAATTAAGAGAAAACAGACAGAAACAGTTATTTCGCGTGAAGTAACAGAGCATACATGCAAATGGTAAGATGCATGTCCGATATTTAATTCAGAGGACGTACATGTATACTGCGTATGATTAAGACGTATTATTGCTGAAGGTAGAGCAAATGAGTATTAAACTGTGTTATTTGTAAGTTTCCCTGTGTTGTCATCCTGTTGGCATTGATATTTGCATCCATGTCTGGTCATCTATGATTCGAAATGTGCATGTGGCCACGAATGTATGGTTGGCGGTCTGAATGACAACGGCGACACCATCGATTAATTTCAATTAGCAGTTTGATGAGGTAATTGGAAATAAATAGAATGGATATAGAGTAAGGATTGGTATCCGAGTGTTTTGCGTTCGACGTTGACTCATTGATGTTCAGGTTTTCATATTCTACGAGCGTAGATACATTTTAATATAACTTTCCATTGTTCATGTGACCAAGGGAAACATTATATGAATTCTGAATAGCAATGCCAACACCCTCGGTAAACACTAGTACAAGTAGCATATATGAGGTGTACTAGTTCACATGGTAATGTTGTTGAGTACTGAACATACGTTTGATTAGAGGTAGAAAGGAACACATAATTGAATCAAATACAATGTTCTGCAGTCTTGGGTAAAATGTACAGAAGCTGACTGCAAAGCATTGATACATATGTGTGGCATGTTAGAAGTATTTGGTGGATGATATCTCATTTTATGTAAATAGCTATATGTTTTACAACAAATTGGTGACATTCAGGTTGTGCAGCATGTATTAAATCATCACATTTTTTTCACGAGTTCGAGGACGAACTCTGGTCGAACAGGCGGGTAATGAAGCGACCCAGCCAGCGAAGCATCGCTATACACAGATGTGTATTGCGTATTCATCGCTTCGAACTTATCACACATTTTGGACAACAAAACACGTCTGTCATTTTGTGCACACAACTTACCACGATCTCCGATGCATGCCTGAATGTTCACACTTGTCAATAGTTTATGATTGTCGTCTTCACACAGCAGGAAACTTGTTTAGTTAGTTACAAGTCACAATAGTTTGTTGACATTTCCTGTGTGTGTTGAACACGGCCGCCAATTTTATACTGCGTAAACCTGTTTAAGCTCGGTAATTTCCGCCAGACCTCTCCGACCAATCAACCATGCGGGACAACTTTCACATTTCGCCAAAGTGGGAAAGTCCCGGTATCCTATTACACATTCCAACCAATCCACGGTGCAGAATCTGGGACAACTTTCACATGTTGTCCGCGGATTCCAAATATGGTCTCATTGTCCGAATGTTGTCCTCGGAGTCTCTACGAGCCAATCAAAGGGCTGCATCTGCGGACAACGAAGGTTATAAATAGGAGTGAAATATGTCAGTTGTCGACTTTGTCCCGAGCGACGCAACTCGAGACGCAACTCGCGTCTCAGAACTCCCAAGGCCCAAATACCCCCCCCCCCCACCTTAAACATTACTCACCGACGATGTTACCAATGGTCCGTTAGTCGTGAGATGTGATGATTTGAACGTCAGTCTGGCATTATTGATTATTAATATTGGCTGGAACCATAATAATGCCAATATCCCATTACCCCACCCACTTTTTCCCCATTGCGATACGATTCCCACTTTGAGCTTCATGACCACCCTGCTGTGTGACGCCTCACCCTAACTTCGAGCCCCTCCCACCCTGTTAGGTGATCCCAATTCCATTGGCATGCGTCCTAGCTGTTGTGTGCCCCCCCCCATTCAGCTATGTGTCATGATTCCCACCCAAGCTTCGTGACCCCCGGCTGTGCGACTCCCCACCCCTGCTGTGTGCCCATCTGCTGTGTAATTCACCACCAAGCTGTGTGACTCCCCCACCCAGCATTATTTCCCACCCCCAGCTTCGTGATCCCCGCTGTGTGACTCCCCCACCCAGCATTATTCCCACCCCCAGCTTCGTGATCCCCGCTGTGTGACTCCCCCACCCAGCATTATTCCCACCCCCAGCTTCGTGATCCCCGCTGTGTGACTCCCCCACCCAGCATTATTTCCCACCCCCAGCTTCGTGATCCCCGCTGTGTGACTCCAACCCAGCATTATCCCACCCCCAGCTTCGATCCCCGAGTGTGACTCCCCCACCCAGATTATTCCCACCCCCAGCTTCGTGATCCCCGCTGTGTGACTCCCCCACCCAGCATTATTTCCACCCCCAGCTTCGTGATCCCCGCTGTGTGACTCCCCCACCCAGCATTATTTCAGCTTCGTGATCCCCGCTGTGATCCCCCACCCAGATTATTCCCACCCCCAGCTTCGTGATCCCCGCTGTGTGACTCCTCCACCCAGCATTATTTCCCACACCCAGCTTCGTGATTCCCGCTGTGTGACTCCCCCACCCAGCATTATTCCCACCCCCAGCTTCGTGATCCCCGCTGTGTGACTCCCCCACCCAGCATTATTTCCCAACCCCAGCTTCGTGATTCCCCACCCTGACTTGGGTTTGCGTTAGTGTGATGTTCCGCCAGATTTTAGCATAAATCTAGTCCGTGTTTACATGTGCTAATATCCTTTCTTGAGTCTACTTACTCTCACAGTCGCCTGTTGTGCTTCTTGTCATGTGTACATCTCATATTAGTCATTATCTGTCCATAATCAGATCACCCTCATCGTTGTTATCATAGTTTGTCACCACTCTTTAATTGTACACGTTGAGTAATACTGCATGTTAGAACTATTATCAAAATATCAGATGTTACTAAAATCTCGTCACTGTCGTCTTTTCATTGCCAAGTAGATATAGTCGTTAAATTTCCCTACCCCGATTCACGAGGGCCCGCTACCATTCCCCTGCGTGAACAGGAAATATCTGATTTATACCGTATTCTTGAAGACGGATACGACATAGGGACGTTACAAATTTGGTGGCAGCGGTGGCAGATATAACATAAACCAGTAGAGCCGAAACGTACCCTTACGTTGCTTCAAGAATTACCATTGCCGTCTCTGTCCACATAGCCACTTCGGAATTTCCAACAGGGCAATACACACAAAATCACTCTTGGTAATATGCACTGCGGCGAAATGCGGAGTGCGAGCGAGTGAATGGAATCGATTTTCTGTTCGTAATCGAGGTTTCCTACCCCTGGCCTATTCCCCCGTACCCATATTACCCCAAGCCAGACAGTTGCGATATATAGTTCATAAAATGCTGTCTCTTGAATGTATTGGCGACGAGGACCCCGGGAATGTGTACATCCCCACTCGAGGTCGAATGTCTCCCATTGACCCCCAAGGATCCAAAACCTTCCCACCCCGACCTTCTCTCCCAATAACCATGTCACTGTACCTGTCACGACAGGTGATGAAGTTAATTGTATGGTAACCAGTGACAGTGGATACATAACCCATAGGCGCTTGAATAATACGGAGTCGTACGAAAATTCATGCGAATGTGAACTGCGTGCGGAGATTAAGTCTCTAAGAACTGAGGTAAAACAATTAAAATCTCAGATGAACTTGATTTTAGAGAGGCTTGATTCAAATGTACGACATGACCCGGAACTCGACAGTAGACGTACAATTAGTTACAGCGAATCGTGTCCGTTACCCTTAGATAATCGCCAGCCCTTACATGTGCGAAGTCACATGCCTGTCAGAACACGCGATAGGTCCCTATCCCCGAGAATTATCATCCAGCACAATCACATAGACATTATAGTAGCTCCCGCGTCCCCAAACCGCGGGAAGGTGTAAGATTATTCCATGATATACCAAATCCATGTCAATTCGTGGAAGTTAGCAATTTCGACGGAAATGAAACTGGCATGATTATCTTGTGCAGTTCGGTATCGCGGCATACGGAAATAACTGGGATAACGAAATGAAAGCGGTCAAGTTAGCATGCAGTTTACGAGGCGATGCACTAGCTGTACTGAGTGAACTTGATCCAGATACCAGAACTGACTACAACTCGCTGGTCACGGCTCTGACCAACAGGTTTCAGCCCGAAACACAAATATTGACATACAATACTGAATTGAAACAACGTTTGAGAAAAGCAGACGAACCACTACCCGAACTGGCTCACGACATTAAACGGCTTACGCGTTTATCATATCCGGCCATCCCGTATAAACACAGACGAGACATTGCGCGTGATTGCTTTGTTGAAGCGTTGAACGATTGGGATATCGAACGCTGGATCACAGTAAAAGAGCCAACGACGATAGAAGACGCTCTGAGAATCGCTATGAAATTAGAAACTGCCGCGAAAAATAATAAAGTGCGATGCTATATGAGGCAAGTTGAGAAAGGTGAACACTACAGCGAACATAGAGAATATATACGGTCAATAAATGCAAATAGTGACAAAAACAAGTTGCTACATGATGTAGCAGAAATTATGGCCAACATTAGACGGACGAGCGCAAAACAACCCCGGACAATGGGGCTGAGATTAAATGCTGTGGAACGACGCGCGTGTTACAATTGCAAGCAGCGAGGGCATCTCCGGTACGCGTGTCCTCAACGTAAAACAGCGATAGTGTGTTATAATTGCACGAGACCCTGTCATAAAACATTTCAGTTTCCCGCTTCCCCATCCATTTCCCAGTTTCCCAAGTCATATAAGCTCGTTCCCGAGTTTCCCCGCCTGCCCACCCCACACATCCCCTCGTTCCAGTGTATAAATACTCGTGCCCGAGTTTCCCCGCTTCCCCACCCCATATACCCCACATCCCAGTTTCCCACTGTATAAAAACTCATGCCCGAGTTTCCCCCATATCCCCACCACATACACCCCTCATCCAAGTTTCCCCACCCATTACCTCCCCCCCCCCCCCCCCCCCCCCCCCCCCCCACCCCCCCCCCCCCCCCCCCCCCCCCCCCCCCCCCAGTGAGACTGTGCATGGCCAATGGTGATGTGGTGGCAACCTAACTCTGCCCGAATTTGACGATGCTTGCATACACCATGTACACTGACCATTGCAAGTCTACTCCCTCCCCTGCCCAGGCCACCCAACCCCACAAATCAAATACAAATAATGACGGCATGACGACGAGACGTAGGAGGAAACGGGCGATAATCGACGCGTTAGAGGATGACGACGAGACGACGAAACGACGCGTGATACCGCCCCACACGTATATCGGGCGTGAGACGAACCACGATGCGATGTTCACAGACGACGCAAATGCTGACGAGCGATTACCCGATGAGGACCATCCGTGGAAACGCTACAATGCGATAGCTACTAACGACGATGGCGACGGATAATTTGCCAGATATGGTCCATCGGTAGAACCAACATACGCGAAGAGAGACTTTCTGCGAAATGAGACATTAACGAACGCGTGTGATATAATTTCGCTATAAGAGCTGTAGTGCAGGACGTCACTATGGAACAGGTACATTTTACATAGGACACATATGTGCGCTTATACCCAATATAAACTTTCGTTTTCGCGTAAATATTAAATGCCCGCGTACATGTAGAGATTTTATTCTCATTAGGAGAGATTCTGGAATCGTGTAATTATAAGCTAGGAAATATTGAAATAGGAGCAATAGATATAGAACACACTGTATTAATTTTTATTAGGATCAGAGTGATACATTACGCTGCCCCGGATATGACAGTGTCATGCCGTTGGAACTGTCATATCTATCAAATATGCTTGGCGTACACTATCATTGAGTATGGAGGTCAAGTGTATCCTGAAAATGACATTGTATGCACATTTTTCTCTTGTGTGTGTGGTATTGAATGTATGTGGTATGAATGCGCGTGGCCACGCAGAGAGTGTGAATTGCTATGTATATTTTTAGTGTGCATATTTGTCATTCAATGGAGACACTTGAACTGCGATTCTACATGATGTACATATTTTTACTAGATTGCTAATTAAGAGAAACAGACAGAAACAGTTATTTCGCGTGAAGTAACAGAGCATACATGCAAATGGTAAGATGCATGTCCGATATTTAATTCAGAGGACGTACATGTATACTGCGTATGATTAAGACGTATTATTGCTGAAGGTAGAGCAAATGAGTTAAACTGTGTTATTTGTAAGTTTCCCTGTGTTGTCATCCTGTTGGCATTGATATTTGCATCCATGTCTGGTCATCTATGATTCGAAATGTGCATGTGGCCACGAATGTATGGTTGGCGGTCTGAATGACAACGGCGACACCATCGATTAATTTCAATTAGCAGTTTGATGAGGTAATTGGAAATAAATAGAATGGATATAGAGTAAGGATTGGTATCCGAGTGTTTTGCGTCGACGTTGACTCATTGATGTTCAGGTTTTCATATTCTACGAGCGTAGATACATTTTAATATAACTTTCCATTGTTCATGTGACCAAGGGAAACATTATATGAATTCTGAATAGCAATGCCAACACCCTCGGTAAACACTAGTACAAGTAGCATATATGAGGTGTACTAGTTCACATGGTAATGTTGTTGAGTACTGAACATACGTTTGATTAGAGGTAGAAAGGAACACATAATTGAATCAAATACAATGTTCTGCAGTCTTGGGTAAAATGTACAGAAGCTGACTGCAAAGCATTGATACATATGTGTGGCATGTTAGAAGTATTTGGTGATATATCTCATTTTATGTAAATAGCTATATGTTTTACAACAAATTGGTGACATTCAGGTTGTGCAGCATGTATTAAATCATCACATTTTTTTCACGAGTTCGAGGACGAACTCTGGTCGAACAGGCGGGGTAATGAAGCGACCCAGCCAGCGAAGCATCGCTATACACAGATGTGTATTGCGTATTCATCGCTTCGAACTTATCACACATTTTGGACAACAAAACACGTCTGTCATTTTGTGCACACAACTTACCACGATCTCCGATGCATGCCTGAATGTTCACACTTGTCAATAGTTTATGATTGTCGTCTTCACACAGCAGGAAACTTGTTTAGTTAGTTACAAGTCACAATAGTTTGTTGACATTTCCTGTGTGTGTTGAACACGGCCGCCATTTTATACTGCGTAAACCTGTTTAAGCTCGGTAATTTCCGCCAGACCTCTCCGACCAATCAACCATGCGGGACAACTTTCACATTTCGCCAAAGTGGGAAAGTCCCGGTATCCTATTACACATTCCAACCAATCCACGGTGCAGAATCTGGGACAACTTTCACATGTTGTCCGCGGATTCCAAATATGGTCTCATTGTCCGAATGTTGTCCTCGGAGTCTCTACGAGCCAATCAAAGGGCTGCATCTGCGGACAACGAAGGGTTATAAATAGGAGTGAAATATGTCAGTTGTCGACTTTGTCCCGAGCGACGCAACTCGAGACGCAACTCGCGTCTCAGAACTCCCAAGGCCCAAATACCCCCCCCCCTCCCCCCCACCTTAAACATTACTCACCGACGATGTTACCAATGGTCCGTTAGTCGTGAGATGTGATGATTTGAACGTCAGTCTGGCATTATTGATTATTAATATTGGCTGGAACCATAATAATGCCAATATCCCATTACCCCACCCACTTTTTCCCCATTGCGATACGATTCCCACTTTGAGCTTCATGACCACCCTGCTGTGTGACGCCTCACCCTAACTTCGAGCCCCCTCCCACCCCTGTTAGGTGATCCCAATTCCATTGGCATGCGTCCTAGCTGTTGTGTGCCCCCCCCCCCATTCAGCTATGTGTCATGATTCCCACCCAAGCTTCGTGACCCCCGGCTGTGCGACTCCCCACCCCTGCTGTGTGCCCATCTGCTGTGTAATTCCCCACCAAGCTGTGTGACTCCCCACCCAGCATTATTTCCCACCCCAGCTTCGTGATCCCCGCTGTGTGACTCCCCCACCAGCATTATTCCCACCCCCAGCTTCGTGATCCCGCTGTGTGACTCCCCCACCCAGTATTATTCCCACCCCCAGCTTCGTGATCCCCGCTGTGTGACTCCCCCACCCAGCATTATTTCCCACCCCCAGCTTCGTGATCCCGCTGTGTGACTCCCCACCCAGCATTATTTCCCACCCCCAGCTTCGTGATCCCGCTGTGTGACTCCCCCACCCAGCATTATTCCACCCCAGCTTCGTGATCCCCGCTGTGTGACTCCCCCACCCAGCATTATTCCCACCCCCAGCTTCGTGATCCCCGCTGTGTGACTCCCCCACCCAGCATTATTTCCCACCCCCAGCTTCGTGATCCCCGCTGTGTGACTCCCCCACCCAGCATTATTTCCCACCCCCAGCTTCGTGATCCCCGCTGTGTGACTCCCCCACCCAGCATTATTCCCACCCCCAGCTTCGTGATCCCCGCTGTGTGACTCCTCCACCCAGCATTATTTCCCACCCCAGCTTCGTGATCCCCGCTGTGTGACTCCCCCACCCAGCATTATTCCCACCCCCAGCTTCGTGATCCCCGCTGTGTGACTCCCCCACCCAGCATTATTTCCCAACCCCAGCTTCGTGATTCCCCACCCTGACTTGGGTTTGCGTTAGTGTGATGTTCCGCCAGATTTTAGCATAAATCTAGTCCGTGTTTACATGTGCTAATATCCTTTCTTGAGTCTACTTACTCTCACAGTCGCCTGTTGTGCTTCTTGTCATGTGTACATCTCATATTAGTCATTATCTGTCCATAATCAGATCACCCTCATCGTTGTTATCATAGTTTGTCACCACTCTTTAATTGTACACGTTGAGTAATACTGCATGTTAGAACTATTATCAAAATATCAGATGTTACTAAAATCTCGTCACTGTCGTCTTTTCATTGCCAAGTAGATATAGTCGTTAAATTTCCCTACCCCGATTCACGAGGGCCCGCTACCATTCCCCTGCGTGAACAGGAAATATCTGATTTATACCGTATTCTTGAAGACGGATACGACATAGGGACGTTACAATATTGTTCAAGACAAAGGATTTGGTACTGACATTAATTAGTGATGGGCATGTTATATTTAAATTGTTTCAACGCCTCTCTTACAAGTATTTAACAGTTCATAATACAGCGCCAATTTCCATAGACTTGACTAGACTGTCTCTTGTTTTCTATTTCTAGTTTACGTTTATCCGACAATTTACGTTAAACTTTCTAGTTGACAATAAACTACAATAAAACGGTAAACATGGTAAATTGGCATGCACGCTGTTAAGGGATGTCACATTTATTTGCAAAACGGCAGAGTTTCAAATATGAAGGATGGTGAGGAAAATCTATGTTTACATTGATGGCAATCATGATAAACTTGTATACCAGAAATACAGACTGATTAAAGTCATTGTGTCTCTAATTGATATCGCCAAACCACAATGGCGTATTTCACAAAACTAATCAAATGTATGCATTAAATTGAATGATTTGTTGAACGAATTCTAGTTGTGTTTGATATTTATGTATGGACATCTCTATGCCATGGTCGTATCAGTAGATACATTACCGTTATCCTTGTGAAATATGCCAGGCCTGCTATGTGTTGCCAGACATATGGCCGCGTAGAGGCAATGACAAAACGGGGTCTGCCATACTACATAGACTGTAAGAAACATAACAAAGCTATGAGTTCAAATGATTTCACTTTTCAAGGCGTTATTTTGACCATTATAATGGTTCACCATGGCAGTTGCAAACACTGTCCAGCGATCATGATATGTATAAAAAGAAAACATATTACGTGTACATGTATATCAATAGAAACTTTCTCTCATGCATAACAATAGCTATATAGATATGTATCGACGACGATTTCAGATGGTAAACGCATGGACTTCTAACTACGAATGTCGCGGTGGTTGCAATCTGCTATCTCTTATCACGCCTTCAAGCTATTTCAATTAATACACTCACTTGATATTTTCCTTCATGTTTCATATTCGCAGCTCCTCAAGGTAAATTAAATTATATGAACTATTTTCTGTTTATTTATTGACTCATTGTACTGTATTGAATAATATTAGTATATGACAAAAGCATGTACGTTATGTTATTAGCCAGACTAAAGTATGTTGTATTGTATGTCTCGTCTGTCCAGGCCAACATCGGGGGTTTAGGAGCTTAGTGTAAGGGTTAGTAACAAAGGATTCCTTTGTTATAGTCGGTTAGCTCATAATTCCATTGATCTTTAGGAGCTAATCCTTTGATATTTTAAAGAACAAATAGCTCATAACTCCCAAATGTTTGAACGTCCGTCTGTCCGTCCGTCCGTCCGTCCGTCACACTTTTCGGTTAACCACTTTGTCACAGTTTCTCAAATATGCTGCAGGTGGCATCCGCGTTTGACAGACGCATTTCTTGTTTCTGAATGTGGCAAGAAATTAATTCTGGCTATTACCCAGTACGAGGTATGAGGTCTCGAATTTCAGGAAAAATCGGCATGCACTGCTGTGATTCAATTTAAAGCATTTTATTTTTTAAACTAGCAATTTTCCGTAAGGTCCGAACCACGTTTATCACACATTATTATGGCTACTTCATACCAGACCAATGTCAGGTGATTTTGCACCAACAATTACCACTGTAACACATTTGTTTTTCAATGTAAAGCAATTTTCCGTAAGGTACCTGTGGAACATCGCGAACAAATATTTGTTTGCGTTTCACTTTTATCACACATTATATTATGGCTACATCATACTAGACCAATGCCAGCTGATTTTACACCAAGAATTACCACTGTAACATATTTATTTTTCAATTTAAAGCATTTGTTTTCTTCACAATAGCCATTTTCCGTAAGGTCCAGACCTATGTTGGTTATGTTTCACTTTTATCACACATTATATTATGGCTACATCATACTAGACCAATGCCAGGTGATTTTTCAACAAAATATACCACTGTAACACATTTATTTTTCAATTGAAAACATTTCTTTTTAAATAGCCAATTTCCGTAAGTCCTATTACTGCATGCTATTATCTGACTGTAATATAGTTTCCAGTCAGTGGTGCTGATTTTGATATTGTTATTCAACGTAGAAAAATGAAAGGATAGCATTGGTCTCTTGTACCATAACAAACCGTTCGCTATGTGATATTTAACAAGAAAATACATGTAAACGAATTATGTAACGACGTATACATACAAGTTTTGTGATCCAATTTTCAACAAATATACAATGGTTGAAAATAAACCGTACTTATGTTGAATATAGAGCTTAAAACGAAAGTTACTTTTGCGCTTATGCATACATCAGTTGATGGCATATATCATTGATTATATTGTTCAAGACAAGGTTTCATATTC